>PVKE010024413.1:0-23826 GCA_004027555.1 Craseonycteris thonglongyai | reverse complement strand
GACACGTTGAAGTAAATACGTATACTGTTGTCATTTTTGTCTTAAATGAGTAAAGTATGAATACTGTTTACATATTTAAAACATTCTTGTACCCGCATACACGAACATTCCTAGGGGCAAATCCTACTTCGCGGTTTTTCAGCTTTCGCGGAAGGTTCTGGTCCCCATTAACCGCGAAAAACGAGGGATCACTGTATACACATATACACACACATATCCATATTGTATATGTACACATATGTGCATGTACATATGTATGTATATATACATAAACATATACATATATATAATGATTGTGAATACTGAACTGAAGAGTCCATCTGTGAGAGAGAGAACGTCTCCATACCAGTAGCTAAGAAGCCATGGAGATGCTAACTTCCACCTTTTGTGGGCACGGGTGTTTGCACAAAGAGCAGCATTGAATTTGGGTGTTTGGGTAGGATAAAAATGACAAAAACCTCTTTTTCTTCAGCAGCCAGGGAACTGAAGGGAGGCCTTCCCCAGTTTACCCCCTCATTTAAAGCCTGGACTAGAGTTCAGGGATTCATGGGTTAAAGGCAGTTTGTATTGCACAAAGTACTCTGTTCTCTGACTACTTGTGGCAACTTTGCTGCAATGCTGCTTTGTATTTGGCATCAGTGTAGTGGAAGCAGCTTAATAAACCCACTGAGTTCATGCTGTCACTATTGTCCTTATCACAACGTGAGCATTCTTACTGCCTTTTAATCAAGTAGGCTGCGGTAGTTTTTCCTTCTGTAGGCAGCATCCAGTCTGCAAACCTCACCTGAGTGGCCTGTGGTTTTTGTGGACAGTAGAAAGAATATGGTGGCTTCTCCCCTCAGGAAATGATGGGCAATAAAAGCAGGATGTATCAGCAGACATTTGGGTCAACTCTTCAGCCAAAATGACATTTAGGTTTGGTTTTCCTGTTTTCTGGTTCTTGCTGATTTTTCTGAAAAATAATTGCTAAGTGAACATTTAGCACTTTTAAAAAGTGATGAGATTTACCACAAACTGTTTTGATGTATATATTTTTCAACCACTCAGGATTCCATTCAGTGTTATCTGAACACGATCTTTGAACACTTGATTTAAACTAACCATTGCCAATCTCTGATAATCCCTCATCCCTGACCCCACCTGAGTTTGCTTCATTCATTTATCCTCATGTGGTATTGTTGTGGTTTGTGTCTGTCGGCTAGCTAGCATTCAAGTTCCCTTGAGTGAGGGATTTGTTCACTTCTGTAGAAGTGTGCCCAGCACATGGTAAGACTTAATTAATCTTTATTGAATGCTTGAATGAATCAATCATATTTAACAACTTGGGGGATTTGATTTGTTAAAACAAGCATGTATGCCTATAATTGTTTGATAAAGCAAAATATTTTTGGTAGTATTATGCAAAGTAAGGATTTACAAGCTCTTTTTTTAATGTAGCATAAAATTCATTAAGTGTCTCATACCACAAAATGTTCAGTGATTTATGACTAAATCACAGGGAGATCAAAATTACTTCAGTGATAAGAAATTCAAAGGAAATGGTCAGTGTAGGGTGAGGTCAGTTATATAGTTCTATTTATTCATTTTTCTGAAGTGAAATTATTATGAGACAACCTTAACTTCAGTTTTCTTTACAACTTTAAGCCAAAGATAAGTGACCCGAGAGAAAATGAGAAGTGCTAACTGGAGGTAGAGATTTGGACATCCTTAACACCAAGCTGGTAGTTCAAGTCCAGAGTATGAATGGCTTTCTGAGAAAGAGACCCTACACCTCTGTGATCCTCCTCTGGAGGCAGCAGTGCTAGGGTGGCCAGGGTTGGGTGAGTGGGGTTGCAAAGAGAGGTGACCACCTCTAACCCGCCACTGTGATACTTGCAACTGGAGAGCAACTTCCAAATCATGGCAGAAAAAAAGTGGAAGGTCAGAGAAATGTGACTGTACCATTCATCATTACTGTAGCCCCTCTTGTTCTTTCAGGAGCCTAAGAGAGGAGCCAAGAGGATTGGGAAGCCATGGAAGATAAGAGTAGTAAACAGGGACTGAGAGGTAAATGGGACACTTGTCTGAATGAATACAGGAGCCAATGTCTACTTTCATTAGTTGGGTATTTATTTATATGACTAGCAGAGTTGTGCCAGGCAGGATGGATTCATTTAAAGACTCATGAGAGAGTGTACAATACATATAAAGAAAGAAGGAAGTTAAGAGATGAGTCTAAGTTTCTCCACATTAAGAGAAGAGAAAGATAAGTCAGCAAAGGAAGCAGACAAAGAATAATGAGGAGGTTGTCATGGTGTCATAGAAGCCAAGATTTTGAAAAATATTTCTTTTTTGAAAAGAGGTTATCAATGGGATTAAGGCAATGAAGAAGTGGAAAACAAAATGAACCATTCTATTTGAGGAGGTCATTGATGACCATTGTCAGTTTCAGTAGAGATGAGAGTTTAAAAATTTGTTCAACAGATATTTCCCCATCACTACTGTGTGAGACACCATCCTAGATATTGGAGAATCCAGCAGTGAATAAGATAGGTGTGGTCTATGACTCCGTGGAGCTTACCTTCTCCTTGGGGTTTGGTAGGGTACGTGTAGTAATGGAGATAGACAATAAACAATCAATCAGGAAAATGGGATATGTTTGAATAGTGGTGTGTGTGTGTGTGTGTGTGTGTGTGTGTGTGTGAGTGTACTGAGAGTAACAATAGTGGGGTTTGGGTGGAGGATAATACTTTGGATTAGCTAATACTTTAAAAAAGGGAAGCCTCACAGAGTATGTGATGTTTAAATTGCCTATATGACAAGAATAAGGCAAACATGAGAAAAGCTGGGAGTAGAACATTTTAGTCTGAAAATTGGTAAGTTCAAAGGCCTTACCATTGCAGGAACCAAAGCAGGAGCAAGATTGACATATTTAAGAACAAGAAAGCCATTGTTATCAGACCTCAGATAGTTGGGGGAAGTAGTACAAGATGAAATGAGAAAAGCATGTAGGAACTACATGTACCGTGTGAATGAACGATCCTCAAAAGAAATGGGTGGGAAATGCATTGTCTATGAACAAGATCCAGTTGTCCAAGAAGCTTAATTTGGCAGAGAGAAAAAGAATGGTAATTGGTTCTGATATAGAATCTAATAATATATATTTTATTTCAAATAAAGGAGAATTGAGCATCCTTAAAGAGAAAGTTGACTGCTTTTCCTTCAGTGACCATTAGTAATATGTTCACCCCACAAAGTATGCAGCCCACCTATTCAAAGCTGGCATTAATTTCACACAGATAGGCTTTGCCTGGGTTGTGAACATTGGGTATCCCCTACTGTTCTTTCAACTGTTCTTAAAGCTAGTTTGTAAAAATAAAAACGATGCTACACTTAAATTGGTATATTTACCGTATTATGATATTTAAAACTTCTTAAAGAATGGGCCTTGAGTCCAAGATTTTAAAGCTTAGAGCCCATCTAATCTAACCTCTTCATTTATAGGTAGGAAAACTGAGGCCCAGAAAAATACTGATTTGGCCAAGTTCAGAAAGCTAAACTGTGCTGTGGAGACCTTATTCTAACTCATTCAAATGTCTTCTCAGTAAATACAGTTGTATGCCTTCTACATTTGAAGACTCAAATCCCAGGGGTGTGCTTCCTATAGGAGATGCCCCCTGTTCGGTTCCACCCAGTGCAGCCCCACATCCACCTGTGTGGAATGACACTATGTCGAAACTAATCATGTACAACTATGGAGACTGTTCTGGGCCCTCCCTCTTCTCTCTCTCTCTCAAACAATAAAATAAATCTTAAAAAAAGAAAATGCAATTCCTAAAGTGAATGTCCATTGATTTCTGTTCTCAACTGAAGATTGTCTGGGATTTATCTTGAATGCAACTAAAAGCACCTTATGTAGTTTATCTGAGAAAAGATTTCCAAGTTGCTGGAAAACAAGTGTATCCATTTAAGCTTCTGACATGTGAACCACCAACTTCGTGGTAAAAGATCTTGCTAGGCAACTCAATCTAATATTGTCTGCAGGTGGTATGTACTTACACCCACATACAAGAAACAGGACAAAAGGATGCACAGTCAGTCATTCTGCATACCTGCATTTTGAACATGTCAAGAAATTGAGATAATTTGGAGAGTTTGGAAAGGGATGGGCAAGAGTGTGAGAGTAAAATTATGAGGAGCATCTCACAACCTTAGTTTGTTAAGAGATGAATACATATTGGTGGAATCTGGATTAATGCAGAATCACTGTGCAAAACTGGTATTAAAAAGTGAATTTTGGGGAAGCTGGGATGGCTCAGCTGGTTAAGCGCTTTGCTTTACAGCCCCAGAGACCGAGGATCGAATCCCAGGGCTGGCCCATGCGGACTCATATGCTGAACTGGGGTGTGCCCTCAGTTCAGTTCTTACCGGGGCCTATGCAGGAGGCTCCTGGCCCAGTTCCTGCCCTGCACAGCCTGTGCCCACCTGTGGAGTGAAACTATATGGAAAACTAATGCTGTCAACTATGGAGACTGCTCTGGGCTCTCCCTCTTCTCTCTGTCTCTCTCTGTCCGTCTGTCTCTCTCTGTCAAAAAAACAATAAAAATCAATCTTAAAAAGTGAATATTAAAGGTGGGCCTCCTCCAGAAAGCTCAAGCCAAGCTGGCAACATCCTGATTATTTCTGCTCCTAGTCATTCCCTTTGCCCACATTTCTCCACCCACCACCCCCACCTCCGTTATCAACAGGTTATCTGGAGATGGCTTTGGATGACTTCTTCCTATATTAACACACTTTTGGATGAGATAACATAGAGTATTGTCATTAAAGATTTGGAAACATGCTAAATCCTGTGGGAACCAAATGCAGCACTTTTTATGGGTGAAGTAGAACTTAGAACAATACATCACCTTTCCCAACACCACCAGTATGGTAACTTCCAGATTGACTAAAAGATTCTTGTCCTAACAATTCTTTTAGCTTAAAGTTACCAACCTGAAAAATGATTTTGATATTTGTTCCAGATCTTCTGGGGTTATTAACATAAGGTTAGGGAAGATTTTAAAGCAGTTAAAGTTAAATGACAGTATTTTGAATTCTTTTAAATATGATAAGCCCAATTTTTGGCCCATACATGATTCATAAGTTACATCTCTAAAGTAACATTATTTAAATCATAGTTTATAAGTTATTTTAAAATTGAACCTATAATCAATGCAGTATCTATAATTTCATAGAAAGCTATCAATACCATATTTTGCCATGTATTTTTTGTGATAAGTAAAGATATGCATTATACACTGGTAGTACTAATTCTGTATATAAATGTTTTTAATTCTTTTATTTATACTTATGAGTCAAAAGTGTAACTCTAGAAATCAATAACGATATCATGCAAAACAATATCCTGGAACATGACAATCACCTTGGCTTGGGCCCCAACTCATCCAGGGTCACACTTCCGCCCTTGTCAGCTCTCGGCTTCCGAGCAGCCTGGGGCAGCATTTTGGGCCACATTCCCAGGCTCCCAGCTCATGGCCTCTTCCACTGGGCTCCGGGTCACAACCCACAGCCCTATCTGTCTCTTTTTGTTCACTCCTGCTCACCACCCATCCTCTGACCTTGTATCTGTTCTAGTGTTTTGTAATTATTTGTTACATAAAATTTCTTGTACCATAATATGTGAAAAAATAAATGCTAAAATTTCTTTATAATAAAAAAAACAAGTACCTAAATATAAATGAACATTTGAATAAAACAATTAAAATGTAAGACTTTCTCCGCAAAAGTTTTGCCCCAAAATGTGGTGCACATTACACATGGCAAATTGTTTTTTGGAGTTCATAGGTTGTTGTTTTATTTACATTGATACTTATTCTCAAGTCAGAAAAATTGTTGAAAGAAGTATTTTTTTAATTATTTGATGAAAATTGTATAGTTTTGTTAGTTTTCTAAATACTTCTATTTTCCAATGGAAGTTCAGAGCCACCTAGTGACCAAAAATAAAATGTCTAAAATATAAAACATAACAACAACAACAAAATTCCAGCAAAAGAGAAAATTCAATCATTTGACACTCATCTTTGATGTCCAAGGATAAAACTCTTTCCCGCTCAGGCCCATAAAACGAGAGTTTCCATGAATTCAATAGAATAAATCTTTGGTTTATTCAAGGTTTAAAGACTCCATAGACTTGAGATGAAATGTATGATTACTTTTTTCAGAATTTTAATGTAAAAACCACTGTATCAAATGAATTACATGTGACCTCCATAAATCTATGCTACTATTTATTCCTCACAAGCTCATCCCCTTGCTTGATGATGTGATCTACTCTGGAGCAGTTATTTTATTTCCCTAGAAAAGAGAAAAGAAGTAGGAGCAGGGGTTTTTATAGAATAGAGAGCTGGGGGTGGAAGGAGTGAGGAAGGTAAGAGGCCGTGCTAACCTGCCTACCTGAGGCTTCTCATTTATATTCATGAAGATTCAGGCACTTATTCAATTCAGTTTGATTAAATTCAGCGAACCTCTACTGATTCTTAATATGTACAAGTGTCTTGCTAAGCACAAAATATGATAAATCTGTGTGTGTTTAGGGAACAATGGTGTTTAGACTGGTTGAAGTAGAGTGAGTCTGGAAGGATATAATAAGAGATGAGGGCGGAGTGGTAGGACATAGCCATGGTGCAGAAGAGTGTGACACTCATGTGTTAATTTGGGGAATTTTTGACTAAAGTCATGGTAAGATTTAGGAAAATTAATGTGGATACAACATGCAGGGTAAAAAGAAGGCAGGAAGAGCAGTTAGGTTATCCTGGTAGTTTTGGATGGAAGTCATAAACATACAACATAGAATTTTACTGAGTTAAGAAGGGAAATATTGGTCAGGCAAAGAATCTATGGTACTGGTATGGGGGTGTTGTAAAGAGTGACTCCAAAATTTCTGTCCTAAATGATAATGAAAGAAGAATGATACCAGTGATAGATATAAGAACCCCAGGGAAGTAGCTAGTGTGTCATGGAGAGAGTATGAGTTTGGTCCTGGATATCCATTCATTCAGAAAAAATGTATGGAGTGCCTGCTAGGAGTGGGTAATGAGGCTGCAGTAACATGAACAGACTCCAGCCATGGAAGGGGAAGTCAGCTCCATTGCTACACCAGGGGCCGGATTCGATTCAAGTGACAAGCTCTTTGTCAAGTACATCATCTTACTTTCATTTATTTAAAATTCATAACAACTCTGAGTGGTAATTATTATGTTAATTGTACCAAAAAGGCAACCGTAAGTCCAAGAGATGCAATGATGAGTTCACAGTCACACAGAACTCTGTGACAGAGGTAGGCTTCAAATGCACTGTTTCCATGACACTTACAGCTGTCTCCAGGAGGAAGACCAGACCAAGAGGTGAGCAGGCAGGGCGATAGCCAAGAACTCTACCTGTCCCCTGTACCTCCTCAGTGCTGTGACTTCTAGATGAAAGGGGCTTGTCTCTTCCATTTGGAGTCTACTTCTCTATCCGTATATTGCACTGGAACGTAGCAGGCCTTACAGCTCTTGTCACCTTTTGCCATCTTCTGATCTGCTCCTTCCCAAACTCTCTGAGCCCTTCTAGACTTCATTTCCTGGGTCAGACCAGACCCCTGATCAAAGGTGACCATGGCATGGAAAATGGTCAAAGCCTTGGCTTTGAGTTCTCAGCCATTTGCTATCTGTCCCCAGACCCCGCCGCCCCCCCCCCATTTTGAAAAAATTACAAAAACTGCTTGGAACCTCAGCCTTCTAATCTGTAAGTGGGAAAAATTCTACCTTCTTGTCAGGATGATAAGGGTTAAGAGAGACAATGTAGATGAAAGTGCTTTCTTTGGAGAAAAGATATATGGAGTAGAAGGTGCCTGCATCCTTTCCAAACACCCAGAATCAGCATTTATTTTCTGTTATCCCCCCATGATTCCTCAACTCTGTAGCCCTAATTCAGGAGGCCTGACCCCCAATGCCCAGCACCTGAAGGACTGCAAACACAGATTTATGCATGCAGAGTCTTCTAGAAACAAATCTGAGGGAAGCTGGGATGGCTCAGGGGGTTAGGCTCTTGCTTTGCAGCCTCAGGGTCCGAGGATCGAATCCCGACCCTGGCCTTTGCAGATCCATATGATGAACTGGGGTATGGCCTCCAGTTAGGTTCTTGACGGGATGTGCTTCCCATGTGGGAGGCCCCTGGTTTGGCCCCCAGCTTGTGGGGGTGTGCCTCCCATTCAGGAGGCCCCCAGTCCAGTTCCTGCCCTGTGTGGCCCCCTGCCCACCCATGTGGAATGAAACTATGTCAAAAAATGATGACGTACAACTATGGAGACTGTTCTGGGCCCTCCCCCTTCTCTCTGTGTGTCTGTCTGTCTCTCTATCTCTCTGTCAAAACCAATAAAATAAATCTTTAAAAACAAACCTACCTGGCTAGACAGGTTGGAGAGTTCAGTCCAACTTCTTAGATTCATTAAACCTGCATTTAAATTCTATATCATTTACTTCAAAAGTCATAGTGCAGTTTTACATATTAATAGTGTCAGAAGTATAAATACTATACACTTACAAAGAACTGCATTTGGCAGTGTTATAATTATTTTTCTTTCTTTTACCCTTATTTTTATAAGTTTAATTTTGAAACTTTATATTTTCTTTTTATTTTCTCCTAATTGAAGAAAGCAAACTTAACTGGAAAAAAAAAATTATAATTAAATTTCTTTTCCAAATTTACAAAACTAAATAAGTGTAAAAGGAATAAAAATACTTTTGAATGATATTTTATGTATGTTTTTTTAATCATGTGTACTACTGAAATCATTAAAGTTTAAAAAGGCACTGAGACTTTTGGGATACATTATGTTTATAGACTAATGTCATTTCTCTGGGATTTTCTCGAAGTGTGGTCCATGGATGACAGACAGCACCAGAACCCTGTGGAGTGCTTGTTAAAATGTGAATTCCTAGGCCCTGCTTCAATTCCATGGGCTAGGGGCCAGGAATCCACATTTTAAATGCATTCCTTAGGTGATTCTTTGTGAACCCATGAACTAATATTTATTTTCAATTTTATAATCTCTTGACCATTCTACAAAAAATAAAACAAAACAAAACAGAGCTTTGGGTTTCATTTGTAAGCTCTCCTTCACCTCGATTATTTTCATAATTATTACCAATCAAGATCTTCACAGTGGCTCTGATTTATTGGCATTGTCTCCAGCAGAAAAACTCAGAACAGTTTATGGGTCCCTTTGTTTCAAAAACTTTGGTCCCTAGGGGAAGCTGGGATGGCTCAGTGGGTTAGGCGCTCACTTTGTAGCCCCCAGGGACCAAGGATCGAATCCCGGCCCCAGCCCATGCGGACCCATATGCTGAACTGCGGAGTGCCCCCAGTTCAGTTCTCACTAGGATAAGACCCCAGCCCGGTTCCTGCCCTGTGCAACCCCGCACCCACCTGTGGAATGAAACTACATGGAAAAACCAATGATGTGCAACTATGGAGACTGTTCTGGGCCCTCCCCCTTCTCTCTGTCTCTGTATCTCTCTCTCTCTCTCTGTCTCTCTGTCAAAAACAATAAAAAAGTAAATCTTTAAATTAAAAAAAAAACAAAAAAAACTTTGGTCTTAATCCTAGGTTAGGTCCATTAGTCATCTATGTAAGAGTAAAAAGCAGGTTTTGAAAGCAGTTCAACTCACATGGCACAGAATGTAACCAAGCAATCAATGAAAGCTTCTCTTTAGTTCACCAGTTGACAACATTTATTCTGGCAGTAGTTAGTACATCTAAATATTAACTAATTAATCTAGCTTGTAATATTTGCTGCTGGTTTCATTGAATGAAGTGAGAGTGGGTCAAATCTGCAGACCATTTACAGTCTGTCTCCAAATGCAAATAAAGGAGCATTTGTTTGTAGGTGGAACCAAGTGATTATAAATGAATGGTGGGCCTTCTCCTGGGACTGGACAGAAAGGTCCTGTAAACGGGGAGTTATATCAACAAACAGCTGTTGGGAAAACACCATTATGGTGTAATAGCTGCTATTAAAATCCATTAGCAATCTTGATGCCCTGTTTGAATTTGATGCGTCATTTGCTCTGAACAGCATTTCTTCCTAAAATTTTGTGGCAGATTTTATGCAGATTGATAGGCAGTAGGAGTGACATTCTGGGAGATTAATACCGATTACACACTGTCCCCACTGGCTAATCCAGCCCTGAGATATGCTGCAAATACTGCAGTTTAAGTATCAGTGGAGGGAAAATATAGAGCATTAAGACCCCCTGTATCACCCACTCTCTAGGGCCGTCTCACACTTAGTGTGAAACATCTGTTTTGTTTCTGTGACAAACGTTTACACATTTTACGAGGGTCCCCTGTTTCCTGTTTTTTAATAACCTGGCTTTTCCTCATCCTCATACCTTTTCCATACTCTAGGGAGGGCCCCAGGGAGTACGCAGTGCCCTCAGGACACAAGCTTGGCCGAAAACATTAGATAGCTAATGAGATTTTTGAAAAACGCATGTGTTGACAAAGAGAATGCAGCTGTTAGGAGCGTGGAGAAGCCACCGAACAAGCTGCCAGGAAGAATGGAGAAGTAGCGCCATCTGGCCGAGCAAAGCAAAAAGCTTGGGTGGGGGGCTCGGGGGTAGAGGACTGTATTCAAAGAAGAGTGTGGTCAGGCTGGGCTTACACCAAACTCAATTCCTGTGTATCCTGTGTGATCAAAGATACATTTCATGTAGATTAGAAGAGACATTATAACAACCATTCTATATGTTTGGTGAATTAAATCAAAACGTAATTTTGTATCTCCAAA
The DNA here is from genome assembly GCA_004027555.1 of Craseonycteris thonglongyai. Taxonomy (NCBI): domain Eukaryota; kingdom Metazoa; phylum Chordata; class Mammalia; order Chiroptera; family Craseonycteridae; genus Craseonycteris; species Craseonycteris thonglongyai. The sequence continues at coordinate 13,013 of PVKE010024413.1, read as the reverse complement.
AAGCAGTTCCTTTTGACACATCCACTTAGCAGACCATTCATCAGTCGTGGCTTTTCAGATTTTCACTAAAAAGGCTAAATTTTTACAAGACTCTGGTGTCTGGATGCAGGTTTAAGTTGAAGAGGTGAGGGAGGATGTCACAGTTGCCTGATTTCCTTCCCCTCAGTGAAGGTGCAAAATGAAGACTTCAAGCCTTAGGTAGGTAGGTCCCTCATCACCTTTTTCTCTAAATAAACTCATCACTGAAATTGTATTTATCAACGAGGACAGGAAAACATTGATTTTAAATACAAATTTACTTAAAATTTTACATGATCAATGTATTTTGAATACTTTTAGCTAAATCTTAAGTGTACCTCAAGCCACTTTCTCCCAAATTTTGGAGTCTAGGACTTTAAGACATAGAATAAAACTTTTTATTGGTTCAGAATTCTAGTTGTTTTTTTTTTAAGTTTGCAATAAAGGAAATAGCCATTTTAAAAGTCTTTTCTTTCTGTGCTTAAAAATTGAGTTCTCTTCTTAAAAACCCCCTTTAACTCTAATCTGCTAGTATCTGCTCAGGTTATAAGTGAAATAGCAAACTGGCAGTTGTGAAGGAAGTGAGGTGAGAAAGGAGGAGGATTTTATTGTTTTTAAATTAAATTGCATTTATATTTAGCCTATTATTTAAAGGAATTTTCTCAATTATTTGGGGTTGAATGGCATTAAGTCATAAGAAAAGGACACAGAAACTCAAAGCATCAACTAGTTCTAGAACTTCTTGTGTTGGGTTGAAAGGCTGGGGGATGGGCGAGGCCAGGGAGGCCTCCCAAGCTGTTAAAGAAATTTATGTTGTCAGCTGGTTGATCCTTAAAATAATATAATGGAGCTCTAACAATTTTTGTGGCAGCTATTCTTTATTAAATGAACATTTATAATCAGTTCTGCTATAATGGTGGTTTTCTTTTTTTTTTTAATATATATTTTTTTATTTTTGAGAGAGAGAGAGAGAGATACAGAGAGAGAACTGAACTGGGGGAGCTCCCAGTTCAGCATATGGTTCCACACGGACCGGGGCCGGGATTTGATCCCCGGTCCCCGGCGCTGCAAAGTGAGTGCTTAACCCACTGAGCCATCCCGGCTTCCCCAATGGTGGTTTTCAAAATGTGAATTTATTGCACTGCAATTGGTATATTAGGGAACAATTCTACATAATGCAAATTTCCTGTTGGATTCTGCAGGATTTATCCTTGAGACACACCAGGGGAACACAGTGAAAAGCACCTAACTGAACAGAGTTTTGTAAGAACACAACACACACACACACACACACACATGACACCCTCAGCTGTCAACAGCTGCCTCAGTACATAGCATGTCTTATGAGCCACACATATCCATGTCTGCTGTTCGAGCTTTCAGTCTGATTTTAGATAACCCTCCTTCTACAACTTCATAGTAACTCACAAGCAGCAACCCATCCAACGCCCATTTCCAGAAGCAAACTGTAGGTCCTTTTCAAGATAAAGTGTGGTCTTTCGTATTCATTAACCACTTAGTGTGTGTAAAACCATGCTACCATTTTTATTGGGTTTCTCTCTTTTTTGATGTCACAGGTGAAGTTTTTGAGCAATGTGCCTCATCCCTATTTTTCCAATAACCTCTGTGGTTTTTGCTGTATGATTTTGCTTAGGAATATTTTAGCATGGCGTGTGCCCCATTCTAGCAGAAATAACTATCCTATATGCTAGTGCTTTGGATATATTAATTTATTTATTCCTAACAATGACTCAATGAGATGATTACTTTTTAATTCTCATTTTACAGACTGGCCAGCCCTGAAAATTGTTCTTGACATTGAAAATCTGGTTTCAGCCAGAGTGGGTCTCTTCTCCTGCCTTGCTGTATACTGTTCATAAAAAAGATGAGGCCACTGTTGAGCATCAATCTTGAGTTGATGAACTCTGGAATATTGTTCTGAAATCTCCACTTCTATTTCTCATTGTTCAAGTTCTGCCCTTTGCTATCTGTTCTTCTCATTGTAAATGCTAGGAGCTTCTTGAACACTGGGCAAATTCCTGTCTTCCTTCCGGTGTTGATCTCAAGTACCAGCTTTGTGAGGGAACTTTTCCTGACTTCTCTAGGCTGGCTTCTAGATTCATTCCCCTCTGCTAATAATTCTCTTTGTTCATAACTCCACAAGACTGTTTAGCATCTTGCTTGCTTAGCTGGACTAGAATTGCAAACTCCTTTAGGGAAGGAAGCTTAAAATATTTTTTTTATGTCCTGAAATTCTGACACATAGTATTCACTCATCCATCTATCCATCCATCCATCCATCCATCCATCCATCCGTCCTTCTGTCCATCCACCCATCCACCAATCTGTCCACCCATCCACCCACCCATGCATGCATCAATTTACTCACTCTCTCACTCACTCACTTACTCATTTATTCATTCAGTAAATATCTGTGTGCCAACCAGTACTTTAGTTACCAGGGATACAGTATGAACATGACAAAGTCCCTTTTATCATGGACCAAAATTCTGTTGGGGCCAGAGGAGACAGACAATAAAATAAACAATTAAATATGCAATATTATTTCAGATTTTGAGAAGTGACCTGAAAAATAAATTGGGGTCAGAGAATGCAGAGAGCTTTCAATAAATACCTATTTAATAAATAGTTTAAAAAAAAAGAAGAAGATTATAAAGGAGTAAGAGGGAAGCCGGGATGGCTTAGTGGGTTAAGTACTCACTTTGCAGCCTCAGGGATCGAGGATCGAGTCCTGGCCCCGGCTCGTGTGGACCCATATACTGAATTGGGGAGCTCCCCCAGTTCAGTTCTCACCAGGGTGAGACCCCGGCCCATTTCCTGCCCTGTGCAGCCCCGCGCCCACCTGTGGAATGAAACTATGTGGAAAAACCAATGATGTGCAACTATGGAGACTGTTCTGGGCCCTCCCCCTTCTCTCTCTCTCTCTCTCTCTCTCTCTCTCTCTCTCTCTCTCTCTCTCTGTCAAAAACAATAAAAATAAATCTTTTAAAAAAAGAAGAGTAAGAAGAAAAGATATAGATCTTTAATAGAATTTTAAGAACCAAAGTGATAGATTTATAAAATGTCCTTTACAATTGATCAAATGGAAAACAAGTGCATGAACTGCCAAGATAGCTCTACAAATATCCAAGGGAAGGAAAAAACCAACAAAACCACCACCACCACCACCCCTCAGAGGAGTTCGACCTATATAATTCAGCAAGAATTAAGTTAATGGTAGAATTACTTGAGGGTACATTTTGAAAAGTAATGCTTATGCTTGCCCACATAAAAAAATAAATATCCACAGGCAGATGATTCATTGGGATATGGTACATTATTTGTGTGGAATTAGTGAGGTTGAAATGTCATGAGACATTTTAATTTATGAGTAAAAGTACAAGCAGAGTAAGAGTGTGAACAACTTATTAAGCGAAATAAGTTAGACGGAAAGAATCAGGAACCGAATGATCTCGCGTATAGGTGGAATATAAAACGGAAAGTAACAAAGAAACAAAAACTCATGGACACAGTCAGTGGTTTGGTGGTTGCCTAGGGGTGGGGGGTGGAGAAGTGAGGGGGGAGGGCCAGGGGGCATGGGGAGGGGACATTAAATGTTAAACAAACAAACAAACAAACAAATATATTAGGCAAAAAAAAGAAAAAAGGAAGTTTTGTATTTAGGTAAGCCTTAAAAAGAATGACTGAAAAAACAAAACGGTGAAAGCCGAGGGGGCAGTGCTAACGTGTCAGTGACTGGCTTGTTACTCGGCTGTTTGCCAGCTCAGCAGGTTCAGTGTAGTTCCAGCTTGAGGCAGTCTAAGGATAGTTTTCCCATATGTGCACTCATGCATGCGAAGGAGAGGGAAAAAGATGAGGTTTGAAGATGAGAAGCAGGCAGTAATGCATGTTGGAAACAATTCTAGATTGTTGAGTCATGAGACCTGAGTTCCGATCCTACCTTTTGCCATGTGACCTTTTACAAGTTTGCAATCTGAAACGTGGTGGATTTTGACTGGTCTCTGGGTCCATGGTTTTTCAACCCTGATGACACCTTGGACTCATTTAGGCAACTTTAAAATACAAGTGATGCTTGGGCTTACCCCCTGGCATTTGGATCAGAATCTCAGGGGAATGGTGGGTTTGGGCAGGCATGATTGTTGTTTTTCAAAGAGAACATTCAGGTGTTCTAATATCACTCAGAATGTAGACTCCTTGGATCAGCAGTTCCATAAGATTTCTTATTACTCACAACAGAGAGCAAGAGTACTTTTATTTTGTTGGTATCTGAAATGCCACCAAGTTTATATAAGCAGGTTACTCTGACTTCTGATGTGGTTTTGGAGGTTTGGTTTAATTGCATTGCTTAGTAAAAAATGTGTGTAAAAAAATCTTTAAAAAGTAACACTTTCTGTAATGCTGGGATAGCTTAGCAGGTTGAGCGCTTGCCTCACAATCACGAGGTCTGGAGTTTGATTCCCAGCCCCTGCACGTGCAAACCCATATGCTGAACTGCAGAGTAACTGGTAACTGCTGGGATGGCTCAGTGGTGAAGTTTCTCACCTCCCATTCAGGAGGCCCCCAGTTCGGTTCCTGCCCTGTGTGGCCTTGCATCCACCTATGTGGAATGAAACCATGTTACAACTAATAATGCACAACTATGGAGACTGCTCTGGGCCCTCCCCTCTTCTCTCTCTCTCTCTCTCTCTCTCTCTCTCTCTCTCTCTCTCTCTCTCTCTCTCTCACCTCCTCTCAAAAACAATAAGTCTTTTAAAAAAACTAATACTTTCTTAAGAGTTATAACAATAGATAATTTAAATGTCTCATTAATAGATGATGTTAAAAGCAACAATTGTCTTTTTTTTTCCTTAGAATTTTCAGGGGAAGCCCAAATGTTCTCTTCAAATACTCTCAAAGATTTGGCTACTTACCGGTAATCTTTAGGTCATTAAAGTATAGAACTTGGACCCCAGAGTCAGTCAACTAACTCCAAATGTTAGATCCATCACTTTTAAAGCATGCCATCTTGAGAAAGTTATTTTAATTCTTCTGTGCCTTAGTCTTCTACTTCTGTAGATTGGGAATGATATTAATGTCAGCATTAATGTGTCCAAAAATGATACCTTTGAATAATAAATAAATGAATCCATGTAATATGCTCAGAGCAGTGTCTGCCATGTGGTAAACACTCAAATATTCATTATTATCAACATGCTATTCAAAAGGCTCAAAGGCAATAGGAAGAAGTTTAAGGAGACAATTTTGCCTCCATATAAGGAAAAAAACTTTGTCGTAGACCTATCCAAAAATGGAATAAGCCATCTCAGGTGGTCATTACTTTCTCATCTGTAGAAGGATTCAATTCCAGGTTTCATAAACACTCAGCAGAATAAAGCATAAAATTTTTAATAATTGAGTGATTAAATTAAATGAACTATAGAGCCAATCTCAAACTTAACATTTAAATTTGCTGTCATTTTAATTCTAAAATCATACGAGTTTACAAAGAACACAACAAATCTAACTCCCCCGAAGAGAAGGGTGCCCCCAAATGGTGTCCTGTGCTTTCTTGAAATCCAGATTTGATAGTTCTCTGCAATTAAGTTGAGTAGGAGAAAACTCCACTGCTTTGAAAAACCAGAACTAGTTTTATGATTTGTAGAGTTTTGTAAAGAATATGATCTGTATGTCCCTACTTTTTATTACAATAACTAGCCAAATCTATTAGTTACTCTTTTTTGGCTGGAGATTGGAGGGATCGGTAAGAATTCCTAGTAATATTCTCTGTGAGAGATTTATCCAAATATAGCAATTTAAAACAAACCAAACATGCTGTTACATTCCATTATGGATTTGTCTGGTGTACTTCCAAGAAGATACAAATTTAAAATTTTACTTCTTATGACAAAAGACAGAAGGGAATGTGAGGTAAAAAAGAGCAATTTCATGATCTGACTGTGACAAATTCTCTCTTACTCTTTAAACGTGACATATAAAATGCAAAATGTTTAGTTCACAGTAATGTCCCAGAATAAAAATCTGTGCAGGCATGAATTCCAGGAGAAACACTAGCTCAAGTATGTTTTCAATTCCAGGTCTTTCTCCTGACACTAAATTTTAGTAACTTCATTGATGAATAGTAATGTTGTCGACCCTATTAAGGTTTCCATGTGTGTGTGTGTGTGTGTGTGTGCACGCACACACACACACACATACACATGTGAGCACCCTAGGGAATTGCTGCCATCTGTCAGTGAAGAATATCTAGCATTCTTGCAAAGAACAGCTGTTTATGCCCATCCAGACTGCTTAGCATACTGTTAGAGAAGAGGCTACTGGTGAGGCAAAAGGAAAGTTCAACTTTCATATTACGTGTATGTGATGGGTTTAGATTTAGGTAGGCAAATGTGTGGAGCCAAACATTTTGGCACACTGATACAGCAAGGACCTTCTGTTGAACATCAATCATTCTTTCTTTAAACTTTATACTTGTCTCTCAGTACAACTCAGAAAATAACAATGAATTCCTATGCCTTTTGCATTTTGCAGCAGACTTAACCTCATTCTGCATTCCCACAAACTATCCTTTGGGTACATATTAGCAACTTCAAAGCTATATTTTTAGACTGTATCTTTAGTTTATTTCTGTACATATAAGGATATCTTTTGAGGTATATCATACAGCTCTCTTGATTTTCATTCAAGCACCTCAAGCTTATATGGCAAATGTGAATTTTTTCCTAATCCCATTGCTACTGCTTTGGTTCAGTGACCCAGAATATTGTAATCAAGACTGTGACTAGCCCATTGGGCACCTTTGTGTAAATTAGGGCAAGACCTCTTTCTTCAGTTGATAGTTCCCAACCCCCAAAGTGGCTTTGTGAGTGTATCATGGACTGGATCCTGGACAGGATTTCAGCCCCACTCTACCCTGGTATTGGATACCCCTTCTCAGAGCACAACCTACAAGCTCTGACCCTGATAGAGAGACTCTTAGAGGCCATGGGTCTGTGACTGGCTTTCTATTCTTGAATACAAATCATCTCTAGTCTACTCTTCCCATTAAAATGCACATCTAATTGCACCTTGCTCCCTTATTCAAATCCTTTAGTGGCTCTCCATAGAAGCTGCACTGTGTGGCAAAGGAGGGCATTTAGCTTCTAATTCTTGGACCAGCTTGTATTCCCTCAAATATCAGGATTTCTTCTCATTATTCTATGGGGAGAAGTCATTCCTGGTGACAGGAAATGACTGAACTTCGGCCAGAGTTCCTACTACAAGGTAAGTAGAGTTTGAAGGCAGAGGATGGGAATTAACGGCAACAGTGTTGTCTTCAAAGAGAAATTGACCCAAAGGGATTTGTTAACATACTTAAGCAATGTTAGTTGAAGAATTTCCAAAAGGATCCATTTCTTAAGGGGACCAGTTGATTTTCTTCCCTTAGACAAGTTGTCTTCCCATATCCAGGAACCAACCTTAGTACTAGACACCCATGTAGTAAAGCAGAAGGCAGAGCTTTGAACTTAAATAGAACAGTTTGAATTGAGGCTCCTCCTCTGACTCTGTGTGACATTAGGTAAGTTGCTAGTACCTTCTGAGTCTCAGTCTCCTCACCTATAAAATAGGGACAACAATTCGATTGTTGGGGGGAAATAAATTTAAAATAAGATAATGTTTTTTGGGTGTTTGTTTTTTTTTTAAATCTAGTACAGGGGATGCCAGGATATCTCAGTTGCTGAGTGCTTGCCTCATAATTGCAAGGTCTGGGGTTTGTTTGGTTCCCAGCCCTAGACTGTGCAAACCCATCAGCTGAGTAGCAGAGCAACTGGTGACTGCCAGGATGGCTCGGCAGCGAAGATGCTCACCTCCCATGCGGGAGGCCCTCCCCATTTGGTTTTCACAAGGCCCCACATCGTCCTGCGTAGAATGAAACCACGTCACAACTAATAATGTGTAACTATGGAGACTGCTCTGGACCCTCCCTCTTGTCTCTCTCTCTCTCACCTCTCAAAAACAATGAAATAAATCTTTAAAAATACATAAATATACAAACAAATAAATAAATGTAAATTTTTAAAAATCGAGTACATTTCTGGTACAGTGAAGACTCAATAAACATTAACTGTTACATTAGTTAGGACTCTGGTTTTAAAGACAGAAAATTGAATTGACACTAAGCAGGAAAGAGGAGAGGGAGCATGGTATGTTTCACTGGCTCATATAAAGCCATGGGATTTCTTCCACCTCTTAGCTCTGCTCCACTATGGCTGCTCCCTTCTCCCATGGGCATAGGGGCTGTCACCTTCTCTGGATACATTTGGGTAAATTTTGCTTGTCAAAGAAAAGAGCATCTCTCTCTAAGCTCAGAAGAAGAATGATTGATGCTTGCAGGGACACATGCCCCTCCTTTTACCTGTTACTAGGGGTAGTAAGCGTACTATGGTTCATTCATTTTGAATCACCTGCCCATTCCTGTAGCAAGAGAGAGGGGCCCATTAACAGAAGAAGAGAAAAGCTATTGGGAAAACAAAAGCAAGAGAAGTGTACTATTGTGTTCTTTCCTCTTTGCTGGAAGGTAGAACTATTAGCCCAAATCAGGACTCATTAAAGCAATGCCTGCATGGTCTTATAAGGCAGCCTGGTGGGGAGTATCTGGGGCCTGACTTGAGACCATTTTCTAGAGTAGCCACTTCTAGGTGAAGCGACCCAGCTTTGAGGAGCCAGGTAAAGAGGCTTATCGAAGCATAGAGTGGTAGGTAGCACCCTTTAATCTGCTCTCTGCAAACAAGATCCACGTTTGAGCAGTATGGCGTCCTGGCTGATGGGTGAGGCACAGCCTTGGTGAACGGTTATAAGAGCTACAAGCTGCACTGGGGTGGGACTCAAGAGTTGGGGTTTCTTTCCCACAGGGAATTAAACAGGAGTTCCTAGCAGGGGTAGAAGTAGGTAGGGAAGGGAAGAGAGAGAATTCACCATGTGGAAAACATTGTTGTAAACCAGATTAACAGTCTCAGCAAGTTCATATTCAACCCCACAACCCAAGCTTTAGAGTGGGATGGGTAGGGGGAGCTGATTTGGTCTAAGGCTGAGTATGCAAGAGGGGTGATAGGGGACAGCTGTGGAGAGGCATGGAAATGAGGCAGGAGCAAGCAACCCCACTTTTGGAGTAGAGAAGACCCCATCTGTGTAATCTCCCACATCCCTGGACCCTTGCTGTCTTAGCCCATTACCAGTGAGGCATCTGCCTATTAAAGGAAGTATTCTGTTGGTCCACCCTTTATTCTGGAAGGAATTTCCCCTAATCACTCATCTAATACTTTAGCTTCAGCTCCCTTTATTGCTTTGACCTTGGCATGTTTGGTTTGCCTAGTTTAAATTTTACAAGGATATTTGCCAACTGAATAAGTGATTATAACAACAGCCTCTGAACTTGGCATAGAAGATGCATCTACAGAGTTTTTTCTTGTTTGGGTAGATAATGACTTGAATTTCATTCAGAAGGAACTGACTGTTTAACAAATGAGTTGCTGAAGGCGCCTCAGTTAAGTCTCAGAACCACAAGTGCTTATTAGTGCACTTAGACAAACTTGAGCATATGATCCAGAGTCTCTACATTATACACCAAAAACAAACTCATAGTTCTTTTTATTATTCTCTTATTTTCTCTTTGTCGTATTTTTTAAATTCTGAAAATATACATGTTTGTTTTATTAAGAAAAATTGTATAAAATATATAAACACTAGATAAATTATCCTGCACCCTCAATTACGTTCCCCCAAGGTAACTAAAGTTAACAAATGCTATGTTTACCAATTGCATACAGACCTATATATATATGAAATTATGGAATATGTTATATTGATGTTTGCAATAGGATCAGACTATATACATTATTCTGGATTTTTTCTTTTTTCTCTTGACAGTATGTTTGGAAAATATATATATATCTAAATCTGTCTTTTACTATTAAATGATACTCCTTTCCATGGTTAAATGGCACATGACTATTCTTTTAAAGGGAGAAACTGTCCCCACAGAAGGACAATCAGACTGTTTCAAACTTTTTGCCACCATTACATAATTCTGCATTAACTATCCTCATGCATATATCCTTACATAGTATTTCTTTTATTTTGTAGAATAGTTTTTCAAAACTATTGAATTGTTGACTCATAAACTGTTTATTTTTATATTAATATTGTTAGATTATTTTTCAAAATCTTGTTCTAATCCACAATCTTACAGCTGTATTTGAGAAAAGTTTTCCTGTATTTTTTAACAGCTCCAGATATTTTTCTCCTTTAAAATTTTAAACATCTGAAAATAAAAATGGTACCTCTTTTGTGTATAATTTGCTTTTTCCTTGATTACTTGTGCAATAGAAACTTTTTTAAAAGAGTATGTTCATTGACCAGTTACTTATTTTTTTCTTCTTTGAAATGCAAGCTTATGTCTTCTTTTTCCCCCTTTTCAATTGGGTTTCTTGCCTTTTTCTTACTGATTTTTTTGGAATGTGATGTATGTAGAGGATTAATATTTATTTGTCATAAGTACTACAGACCATTTTCCCAGTCCATTTATTTTTTGACTTTGTTTATGATATGTTAACAGCCAATTTTTCAATTTTATACAGTCAAATATGTGTCTTTTTCTTTGTGGTCTTTGAGATTTTTTGATGTTCTTAATAAGCTCTCCAAGTACAGGATGATATAGTCTTGATTTTCTTCAAATAGTTTATTACTAACTTTATAACATTTAGATCTTTAAACCAATCTGGAATTTAATTTAAGCATTTCTTTTTCAGATGTATCAATTATATTAACACAATTTATTATTCAAAACACTAATTTCTCACTGAGTTTGAAGTACCACCCTTGCCATATAATCAAATTCCTATATATGCTTTTTGTACTCCGTATTATGGTTTGTGAATCTATTGCTGGTGCTATTAGCTTAATCATTCATGACACTCTTTTTGTGATCATTTCAAACATATTTTGATGATATCAGGAGACATCACAATACAGTAGACTCTCCATTAACCAGAACTCAAGCAACTGGCACACTCAAGCAACCAGCAAAAATTTTTTTCAGTTGCTTGAGATTTTTCTGGTTGCTTGAGAGTGTCAGTGCTTGAGTTTCTGTTAACAGAGAGTCTAGTTACATTTATTTGGCACCTGCCAATATTCATGGGTGCTGGTTAAATGACAGTTTACTGTATAATATTGTAGTTTAGAGAAGAATCACATCCTTCAGGCAAGAAAAAGTCTTGTGATATTTGAGAACTGATACTGTTAGCGTTACCATATCTGATGTAAAAACTCAACAAATGGAGAAATGAGTACTACTTATAGCCACAAAGCATCTGTAGATCATATTTGCGAATGGTTTGTGCAAAAATTGAATTTTCTGGTTCATACACATAAATTACTTTTTAAATTTTTTATGAGTATAGCCTGAGCTATTAAGTCTTGACTAGTATTCTGCTCTGAAATCTTAATGTAGTTCCAGTATGAATGCATTTTTTAGTATGGAGTTCAAACCTCACTAATTTAGAAAAGTTCAAAAAAATCCAATATAAATAAGATGTGAATTAGAGATTATTTTTTAAATAAAAGTGTTACAACTCTCAGAAACTGAAAACTTGAATCAACCAAGATACCTGATAACTAGAGGAAATTTACATGTCTACCTTGATCACTAGCTAAGAGTGATTTCTAATTCAATACTATAAACATTTTAATTTTTATTAATAATAAAAATTATTATAAAATATTTACTTCAATATAAAGATTTAAAAAATATTATTTTTAAGCGAGTAAACATTTGTCTTGCAGCATTTGGGAACCACTAAGTGTTTTCATTGAGGAAGCAAATTTAAAATTTGGACAGCCTACCATATGAATTAATTAGTAGAGTTTATATTAATGAGATTTTTTTTTAATGTCCTTTGGCTCTGTCCTTTGAATTGACTCACATTGGTAGTCAACCAGACGACTGTTCAATGACTAATTCTAAATTTATTTCAGCATATTGGAAGTGATTTCCATTCTTTTCACTGAGCAATAGATAGTCAATATTTAACATTTTATTGAGAATTAGTCAAGGTGTACCATCCCTCACTTGAAATTCTGAAATCTAAAAGGCTCTGAAAAACTCTAGGATTTTTGGAAACTTTTGTTAGCAACTCTGACCTGCCATTTATAGGCTTTCCCACAACATACATTTTGTTGCATAAATGTATGTGTGTTTTAGGGAGTACCATATTACCTTTCTCAAAAAAAAAAAAAAATTCTGGATTACAAAATACTTCCCTAGTTCCAGGGATTTCTGATAAGAAATTATAGATCTATACTTGGGAAACACTCAGTGAGGCTTTTTGTTACCATTATTAATGATCACGTCAAAGAATATCAGTAGTGTCATTTATTGAGTACTTACTGAGTATATAGGCACTGCTTTAAACCAAGAACTTGAAGTGTTAACTCTTCACAGTGAGACACTTAAAGGCAGAGCTGTGTCGATAGAGCTGGTATCAAATTGTATTCATATCTTATATATATTTTTGTCCATGAGATTGTTCTCTTACCCTTGGATACTCATTTTATTTCTGTACATTGATGTTCTGTATGGAAAATAGGGTTGCATACAAAGTCATATCTCAGTTCCCTACCTACAAGTATTTTCTTAAGAGCAAAGAGGTAGATGATTCTGCTCTTGCTGCAGGACACTTTGTATGTCCTTTTATTACACACTTATAATTTAGTTTGCTTGATGTCCTTAAACCCTTAGCTCCTCTCTATCTCAGTTTTGTCACTTATAAAATGGGCTCAAAAGCCAGCTTTACCTGTTTCCCAGAGTGTGAGGCTCTGATGAGATCACATATGTCAGGGGCTGTGAAAGGTAAAATGTGGTCTATGGCACATGATGACTTTGACTTTATCGCTCTAAATATATCTTCCCAAAGCAGCTTGAATTCTAATATGACAGTCTG
>PVKE010024412.1:0-23831 GCA_004027555.1 Craseonycteris thonglongyai | reverse complement strand
GGAGTGGGCACTAGATATAAGGTGATGGAAGGGGAGCTGATACTGAGTGATGGGCACATAATACGATGCATGAATGATGTGAGGTGGGCTTGTACATCTGTAAACTGTCTAATTGTTACCAACCAATGTAACCTCATCAAATTTAACAATAAATTAAAAAAAAACAAAAAAAAAACATCACTACTCATCAGAGACGTGCAAATAAAAACCATAAGGTAATATCACCTTACACCTCTCAGAATGGCCATCGTCAATAATCAACAAAAAACAAGTGTTGGTGAAGATGTGTAGAAAAGGAAAGCCTCACGCACTGTTGGTGGAATTGCAAATTAATGCAGCCACTGTGGAAAACATTATGGAGGTGCCTCAAAAAGTTAAAAAATAGAACTACCTTATAACCCAGCAATTTTACCCCTGGATATTTATCCAAAGAAATCCAAAACACTAATTTGAAAAGATATATACATCCCTATGTTCATGGCATCATTATTTACAATAACCAAGATATGGAAGCAACATAAGCATTCATCAATAGACTATGAATAAAGAAGAAGTGGTAAGTATATACATTGGAATATTACTTGGCTATAAAAAAAAGAATGAAATGTTATCATGTGCAACAACATGCATGAATCTAGCTGGTATTAAGCTAAGTGAAATAACTCAGAGAGGGAAAGACAAATGCCATTTCACTTACATGTGGAATCTATAAAAAATTTAAAAAATAAATAAATGGAACAAACCAAATAGAAATGGACCCACAAATGCAGAAAACAAACTGGTGGTTGCCAGATGAGAGGGTTGTTGGGCAGATAAATGGAAAAGGAGAAGGGATTAAGTAACAAACTGGTTATTACAAAATAGTCATGGGGATGTGAATTACAGCAGAGAGAATAAAGTCAATAATGTAATAACTATGTATGGTGCCAGGTGGGTATTAGATTTATGTTTAAACTACTGTACTATATACCTGAAACTAATGTTATTGAATAATATTGAATGTCAACTATAATTTTTTAAGAGAGATACCATAGGATCTCCATCCTATGTGAGCATAATAGTTTTTAAAAATATGGAAAATTGAATATAAAGAAATTTTAATAAAGTTTTAGAGGAAATACAAATAGCAAGGAATTGAGATGGGAATTCGAAGTGAAAAATACAGGTGAAAGTAGAAGGAAAGAAACTAGAGGAGTTTTGTTTTTGTTTCTTTTCAGCAAAATGGGAGGCAAAATCAACAATGAAGTTAAAGGGCAGGGATGGGCTGGGAATCTTGAAAAGTGAAGAGAACAAGTTTAGGAAATAAAAAACAGAACTGGGGGAAGCCTGGATGGCTCAGTGGGTTGGGTGCTCACTTTGCAGCTCCAGGGACCGAGGATCGAATCCCGGCCCCGGCCTGTGCAGACCCATATGCTGAACTGCCCCCAGTTCAGTTCTCACCAGGGTGAGACCCTGGCCCAGTTCCTGCCCTGTGCAGCCCCGCCCACCTTTGGAATGAAACTATGTGAAAAAACCAATGATGTGCAACTATGGAGACTGCTCTGAGCCCTCCCCCTTCTCTCTGTCTCTGATTCTGTATCTCTCTCTCTGTGTCAAAAACAATAAATAAATCTTTAAAAAAAAACAGAACTGTTTAGATGCGAGTGCATTATAGAGCCAACAGACACAGGTATTCAAAAATTTATACTAGTGGTGAATCAAATCTGACCCATGATTTTTCCAATAGCCTTCAGCAACTGGGAGAAAACACATGATTGTCTTGACCTAACTTTGAAAAGTGGTAAGGTGAGTATGGCAAAATTAATAAGGGAATGAAATCTTTTAGGGCCCTAGAGAGCACCATTAAACTGATCCAAGATGAGTGAGAAAATAGTGAAGAAAGTGGCCGGTAGTCTGGGAAAATGGAAGACAGGGCATCAGAAGACTAGACTGAGTCTCCATTGAGTTTTGTCTTTCCTTTTAAGATTTTTTGTTTGTTTTGTTTTGTTTTTAGAGCAGTTTTGGGTTTACAACACAATTGAGAGGAAGGTACAGAGATTTCCCATATACCTCCTACCCTCCCACATGCATAACCTCCCCCATTATCAATAGCACTCACCAGAATGGTATATGGATAAAACTCCATTGACACATCATAATCTCCCAAAGTCCATAGTTTACCTTAAGATTCAGTCTTGATGTTGTACAAGTTGACCCTTGAACACCACAGTGGTGTGGAAGAAGCTGGGGGTGGTATTAGTGGCAACAACCACCCTGCACAGCCAAAAATCCGAGTATAACTTTTGACTCTACAATCCGCCCTTGGCATTTGCAGATTCAACCAATAGCAGATTGAAAATAGTATTTTCCATCCTCACTTGGGAATTCAGTCATGGAACTGTGGTTGAGAATGCAAAAATGCTGTTTGGGGTCCAGTATTCAATGACTCCACAAATGCAATTCTCACCTATATGAAGGGCCAACTGTATTTATTGGGGAAAAAATCTATGTATTAAGTGGACCCATGAAATTCAAACCTGAGTTATTCAAGGGTCAACTGTATATGGGCTTGGGCAAAAGTATAATAATATATCCATTATTATACTACACAAAGTATTGTAACTGCCCTAAAAATCCCCTGTGATCTACCTATTGAACTTTCCTCTTTTCCCTCTTTTCTCTCCACCTCTGACAACCACTGATCTTTTTACTGAGTCCAGTTTTGCCTTTTCCAGAATATCATATAATTAAAATAATATAGTGTGTGGCTTTTTCAGATTGGCTCCCTTCACTTAGAAATATGCATTTAAATGTCCTCCATGTCTTTCCATGGCTTAATAACTCATTTTTAATACTGAATAATATTTCATTGTCTATGTTTCACAATTTATTTACCCATTCACCTACTGAAGGACATCTTGGTTGCTTCCAAGTTTTGGAAATTATGAATATAGCTGCTATAAACATCAGTATGCAGATTTTTGAGTGAACATATATTTTCTACTCCTTTGGATAAATTCCAAGTAGCCTGATTGTTGGATGATATGGTAAGAGTATGTTTAGTTTTGTAAGCAGCAACCAAACTGTCTTCCAGAGTGGCTCTCTATTGAGTTTTATCACAAGTTCCATGGGTGTAGAGAAGGGTAAAGTTGTTTTTAAAATTCAGAGCAGAACAGTTCTAAGCCACTAATGATTCAAAGAATAGCATAGTTGATGGCAAAAGATGGTCCTCAAATGATATTTATTACTATAGTTAAAAGCAGTTACTACGTTCTTTGGGACTCAGTTCTCATAACCTGACTCTCCAGGGCTCAACTTTAGACCCAACATTAAATTTCAAACTGAAGAGAGGCTGGACACTGAAATTCAAACATTGAAGAGAAGCAAGAGGCAGGAAGCAGTGAGAGAAGATTGGCTCAAGAAGGAGCAGAGAGTTCAGTTAACAATGACCAAGAGAACCACTGTAAATAATTGTCAGTGTCAGACCATTATCTTCTCACTAACAGAAGTCTACCTCAATTTGTGAGATTTCCAATCTACAATATACAAAATAAAAAACATAATTTGTAAGGGGAAAAAGACAGTTACTAGTATTCACTTCTACATGTTTTGTTACAGTTAAATATTAAAATGTTAAAATAAAATTTTAGTAGAGGATGTGAAATCTTCAAAACACTAGGGTACTGGAACTTATAACACTCCCTACCCGCTGAAATCTCTGCAACCCAATTTTAATACCGTCTTCTGGATTCTAAATAAAAGAACCAGTTTGACTTGGGTTTTCCATTACTTGCAACACAGGTTCTACCCGATATTCCAAACAACAAACACGAAGTGGATTTATTGACTTATTTAATGGTAAAATCCAAAAGTAGCTCAGGTTTCAGGGTCCGTTTGATTCAGAGGTTCGATGATTGTTGTTAAGAACATGTTTCTTCCTGTCGATCCTCTATTTTTTATAGTAACAGTTCCACTGTGAGGCTGGCTTCTTACATAGTGTGTTACATTATCCAGCACAACATTCAGAAGGAAAAAAAATACTCCTTTTCAGAACTTCCAGAAAAAGAAAAAAAAAAAGCTTCTTTTATCTCACTATCCAAAAATGAATCATATGTCATTTCAGGTGGTGAAATTATTGTCTTGATTCATTATATCTAGAAGTGGAGTTATATCCTATAAAAGCCATGTCCTGAATGAGGGATATGCAGTCAAGAGAGCAAAAATCAGGGTATTTAACAAGAGGAGGGGAAACATGCACAAATACACATCATACCATTTTCTTTTAGGTATATAGACAATATCCCTTTCTGAATTAGAACTATATATGCTGTCCAGAAAGTATCCAGCCATGTAACCATTCTCATTATATTGGCTGGATTTTTTCCTGACAGTGTGTGTGTGTGTGTGTATAACTTCAAAGATACAGCTAAGACCAGCTAATAAACTTAGACCAGATGACATCACCTACTATAATGTTTCACTGTTAAAAAATGTTTTTTATTATGTCTTTTTTCCTGTCTATGAACTCGTTTCAAATTACATTTCTGTTGATGGAAGAAGTTTCTTTAGCAGCTGCAGATAAATGCTCTGTAAATTATCACTTTGAGGACAGTCCAGTTCCCAGTCTGCATCTCAAGAAATTCTTTTTTCTTCATTCTAGGAAAAGTTATTAGTGCCCTGAGGCATAAGGTGAATTCTCTTTAGTTTGAAAATACAATCCCCTATCAGAATGAAAAAATAAAGGCCTAGTGTCTTGATTCCATTGCAGTCTTTTGCCTACATACGAATTTAAAGTTCATTCAATCTTATGGCAGAAACCCACCTAATTAATTTGGTATTCTTTTCTATGTAGCTTTTTCTCCTGGAGGGAGATCTAGTTTGATTTATGATGAACACCTAATTAATAAGCTAATTTCTCTTCCCATATATGTTTTGTAGCTGTCCTATAAGGGTGAAAAGTCATGGTGAATTCTGTAGATCCTCTGGTTATTTCAATCACTCAAAAGGTATCTATTATGTTACCAGAAATATGTTGGGCATTAAAGCACAGTGTATCATCTATGGCCTGCAGGAGGTCATCGATCTGGGTGGGTGAGACATGCACTTTCAAAATAGTTAAGGAGCAGAGCAGAGCAGTGTGAAATAAAAGATCACATGACATAGTGCTACAGAAAATAAGGGTCATGGGGAAGAAGTGCAAGGACAGTGGGGTGGGAGGCGAAGATGTGTTTACTCTGAGAGACTAGGGAAGAGCCCTAGAAAAGGAGGGTTGACTTGGACCTTACAGAATATGTAAAGTAGGTAGTTAGAGAAAGGACATTCTGAGCATGAAGGGATTGTTGAAAGACAAAAGATAAAAAGAAGCATTGAGTTTGAAAGATTGATAAGAGCCTCTCCTTCTAGAGAAGGGGGATCCATCTTGAGGACCAGTTTGGAGTTAAGACTAGCTAAAAACACAAAGTGAATCCAGAGTATGAAGTACTTTGAACCCTGTAACAGTGGAACTTACCTTGGGATGTCTGCTGAGAGGGATATGATAAAGAGCTAAAACCACCTGGTTGAAGGGAGATTGACCAAGGGCGGGCTAACCAGTTACAAACCAATATAGGAAACCAGTGGTGAGGTCCTGGGCAGCAGCAAGAGGAGTAGGCAGCTCCCTTCTTCAAAGAAGGGTTACAATGAAATGGAACAGCTCAGACTTAAGCTTGGCTCCCAATCTTGTAACAGTGTGAGCAGTATGGTAGAGTTTGAGGTCATAGTGAAGCAACAAGTAAAATCACCTTGTAAACAACTGTTGGAACACACTCAAGCCAATTTAATATAATGCAATTAGAAGTGAACGTCTAGATCTACAGAATTATTCTCAGCTATATACTGTATATATATATATAATGTATCTATGTGATTATATGTATCACATAGATACATTACATATACACACACACATATATATGTATGTATATATGTATATATTGTGTGGTAAATGGAAAAATGAAGAAAAATATTTTTTTATTGAGCTAATGTCTGTTATGTAAAATAATGCAAAAGAGTGCTTATAATATTAATATATATTATATACTCATAAATTATATATGTATATGTGTGTATATGTGTATATAATATATAGACACACATACTCAGTGTCTCCATGGGGGTGGGGAGAGGTGGTGTTTAAAGATGAAGAAGAAAACCTCCATCTAATAAGATCCAATGTAAGTATGAATTGTACTGTTTGGTTTTTTTTAATTTACTACAAATGAGATCTCTACATCATAAGCTCCACCCTATATGATTCTGGGCCTTAAATACTGAGCTAATTTCTGAAGATAATTTTTTAATCCTTGCTGATCTTTTGATCTATACTGGTCCTTTAGTACTATGGTAACATATTTATTGATTTTTTAATTGACTGCATTAACTTTAAGATGAAAACCTGGTGATTTAAATTAAATGGTATGTGACTTATTATAAGTGACTTTTCAACACAATATTTTTTATCCCAGAAATCATCAAGGGCTTCAAAATTAAACACCACTGAGAAATTTATGAAAGTTTCACATAAAAGCTTTGCTTTAAAGTTTGTTAACATGAATTAATAACACTAATAATTCACAAATTACTTTTCACATTTTGTTCTGGGTTTCAAAGTACAAATTTCCTTTTATAGATATTTAATTAACTCTTTGCTTCCTCATGTTCTTTTTCCCTCTACCCAAAGAATTTTAATGAGAGAAAATTGTATGTATGTCTCTACACATATTTTAAAACCTCCAAAACTAATTATATAAATCATTTTTATACAGAATCTTATCAAGACCAATTTAGTCTGTAGAATTATTTGTAAATAAACAATGTTATATTGATGATTTTGAAACATAACTAATACCCAGGTACTGTGTCCCACCACTGGATAGTAACTTTCTGAATACTAAGCAATGTATACACATACTAGGGGATAGAAATTCATTTAAATTGTGAATCCTATAAATGTTCAAACATCCATACCTATTTATAAGCTATATTTCTTCTTCTCAGGCATCTCTGTCTGAATAGCTACATTAAAATTTTAGTTTAATCCAGTAACACATCAAGCAGATATAAAAGTACATTTATGAAAATACATGGATGCTTAGGTAGATAGATAGTCCAGACATGAAAATTCTTATGACTGCTAAAGAAAATATAATACTTTAAGAGATTTTAAAGTAGTTATTTCCTGATGTCTTTTTTTCTCCAAACATTAGACGAAGTTGCATTGTTTACAAAAATTTATTCATACAAATTTTACACACTTTATATAACAGTTATCAAAGTCCTAATTATAGATATCATGTGTGTAATAATACTTGATTAAGATGCTTTTATAATCAGTTGCACACAAAATAAGAGCTTCAAGACTAACATCTACCTAAATTATCACTATATCATAAATCTGCTCCAGGTTAGTAAGGCTCTTGGCATTTCTAAAAAGTATACAAAAGATTAAACTGGGTGATCACTGTAAATGCTTGCAACTAGCCACGGGAACACTAAATTAGACTTCATAAATAAAAGGTTAACTAGAGCCCTATTTCACCACTAACAGCTGACACAAATACAAAAAACTCTGCCCATTATCCAAGAAACAAATAATTAAGACTAAAATGCAAGCCGATGTGTTGCAGCATTGTAGGGCCACTAAATAGCCATCTGTGATTCGTGGCGATTTAAAAGGCGAAGAAAGGCACTAACGCTGCAAATTGCGTCCCACGTCACATTGCCTGAGGAGACTGCAGAATTAAAGAAAGATTGATCCCGTACACAGGACTCAGGCATAGATCGAATGCCTCTGTGCTTTCACTGTTTGCAATGTGATCTCCTGGCAGCATCCATCCCGCCTGGGAATGCAAATCCAATTCTGTTTTCTTTGATTTATGACTTCATACTGATCAAATCCGTAAAGGAAAAGGAAAGGTCATTTAAACTTACAAGCTAATGTTAAATCTTTTCTTGTTCTTCTTCTTCTTTTTTTTTTTCTTTTTTTTTTTTTTCCAAAAGAATTTGTGCCTAAAATTCAGGAGTTTGGCTGCTTTGCCTGTTGTTGCTTGATCTGGTTGCTGGGTGAAGGTTCTTTTGTTTATAGAGATTACTCTTACTGGATAGATTCAAGGAATTGATAAGAAACAGATAGACATGCTTTCTGTAGCCAAGAATACAAAAGGAGATTCTCGGGGTCTGTTGGAGCTTGCTTACCTTACTCTTGATCACAAATATAAGATAGTACTCATACATATGAAGATGAGGTTTAAATGATTTATCACCAGTTAGTAAAACTGAGCAACATGTGAACACTACACATTCTAATATGACAAAGATTGGTTTTATGAAATAAATTTTACTAAGCAGTAAGCCATAATGTAGAAAAATACATTTTACCTACAAACTCAATAAACAAGAAACAATAGGTTCATATTTAGTGCATAATTACTTAGTGGTAACTACACAGGGGTTCCTCAACTTTACAAGTGCTTACATCAAACAACAACAACGAAAAAGGTAAAGCATTCACAAGTTTAAGAGAAGTGACTGAAAAAATGGTAAACAGTACTTAAACAGCAAGAGGGTGGGAAAGCGGCAGGTGGGGGCGGGGGGGGGAGCTCTTCAGAAAAATCACAAAATAAAAGGTGGATCCTACAGAGCAGGGTTCAAAGGGGAGGATCCTGGCCACTTCACAAGACGAGAAGCGTGGACAGCACTGGAGAAAAACACATTTTACTTTGCATCCATTTCCAATACCCAGCGCCCTAAGTCAGCTAGGCTGGGGACCTAAGGTCGGGACTCGGCTTACCCTCGGAGTCCCAGACCTGGGGCAGCGCCGAACTGGTCCCTCTCCAGGGCCCTCCTCCTACTGCCTTATGCTCTGCCTCTTACAATATACCTGCACTTCTTTCCCTCTGTTCCAATACTCCTAACCCTTGGGATATTGGGTTTCCGGGAAGTACAGAAAAGGGAGCTTTCTACCCAAGTCTCCCTTCTCTGCACCATCTCCCAATCCTTCCCCTAAGGAGTGGTGTGAATTCTGGGGAGAAGCACAATTTAGATCGAGCTGCTGTTTTATCCGGAGAATTTCCTTCTGGGCTGAGAGTCTGAAGAGACACAAATACACATAAAAGTAGAATCCAAGAAAGCAGGAGTGTTAGAATCGTCCCCAGCGAGGGAGACAGTGTCTACTTGAGTTGGGCTGGGATTGAAGCATCCTGCCCCAGAGACTCACTGGGATCCCTACAGCGAGGATCCCAAATCATTACCTCGAAATCTCCCTGGAGCAGGGCATCGTTGTTTATATACAGTAGTAAATGGTCAGTATTAATATCTTCAGGTCTGTCGTGGATAAAAATACTATCCTTTTAATTCCGGTTTACAAAAATAGGAGTAATATTCAAAACAATGATTGTCTATTTTTCTATTTATTTTATATAAAAACATAAACAGCTCAGGCGAATTTTCAATCCTTGTGCACGCTTTATATGAACGCCTCTCTTTTATACTTATATATATATATATTAAATATATATATTTATAATATATATCAATAATTGGTTCACAAAGTATATCTGTGCATTCTCTAGTGCTTTTTAAAAAGAAAAACCATATTATTATCAAAATATTCATTTAATGGCTTTACTTCATACATAAATAAATACATGTTTGGATGGAACACGTGAGCGATGACTGTTCAGTTAGTTGGGAAAATGACTTCATTGTGTCGGGGTTGTATACACGGGGTAGCTGGTAACTAACTCGTCGCTACAAATACGCTATTCGGCGTCCTTTGTTTTTAACCCTTTGTTTATACCTTTTCCCTAGGACGGCGGCCAAGTACTTCTTGACAGCCATTTGTTTCCGGTAGCGGCTGTAGCTGTCCGTGAAGATGCCGTCCGAGTGGCGCTTGGAGAGCGGCTCCCAGTCGTCCTCCGCGGCGCCGCCTAGGTTCTCGCTGCAAGGATGGGGGGCGGGGCGGGAGGCACAGATTCAACAGCCGCGGGAGCAGGCGCGCCCCGCCCGACGCGGGCGCCTGCAGAGGGGGCTCCCGCGGCCCAGCGCCCCCTCCCCTGCCGGCCAGAGCCCGCCCTTGCGGAAACCCGCACGCCTCCCTGCGCACCGCGGTCCTCCCGGCACCGAGTCCTCAGGGCGGGGCCGGGCGGCGCTCCGAGCGCAGGGCACACGCTGGACGCCTAGCGTCTCCCTGCGACCTGGCCGTCCTACCTGTCCTCTCAGCCCCTCGCCTACAGAGACCAAACAGCCCCAGGCGCCGTTCCGGCGGCCCTCGTGGAGCTTGCCACGACCCCGCTGTTTCTAGTTGGACACGAGCCCTCCTCTCCTTCCGCTAAGTTGAAAAACGTGATAATAATACAAGTCGACAACCTACCGGCAATATTTTTCAGGGCATGAATAATTCATTGCAAATGAAAGGTAATGCTTTCCCGTGCGTTTTATGAAAAGGTTGCCTCCTGCTGAGAGAGGCTCCACGCAGGCTCTGCGCTCTGGGTTCCCCTGGCACGAGCAGAAACCCTTTCCCGGTGTCCAAACGTGAGGGTGTGTTGGTTTCGGTTTGAATACAGTATACCGTAATAAAAGGAACGTTAAAAAGCAAAAAGTCAAGCTTAGGGGAGATAAAAGCAAATCGTTCCTCGAAGTTTGACGGAGGGGGTTGTTTGGTCTCTCTTTTTCCTTATTCAAAACGGATCATACCCCCCGGTGTTCCTGCCCTCTCCTTTCCTCTCTCGGTTCCCCAGCTCTCTGGCCAAATTTCAGGTGCTGCCCGGGCATTTTGGCCCGTGACCAGGGCCGGCCCCGCAGACCCCACGTGCACACAGGGCGACCCAGCCGCCCCACGGTCCCGCGCGCGACCCGCACCGACGCCCCCGGCGCCGGGTAACTCGCCAGCTCTTACCCCAGGCCCTTGGCCACGAGCGCTTGCAGGTACTTCCTGGCGGACAGCTGGTCCAGCACTTTGCGGTAGGCCTTGTTAAGGACCCCGTGGGCGACATCTCTAACGGGAAGGCAGAACGCGCCCCGGTCACCGACTCTGTCCCCAAGGGGCCGCTCCAGCCCCCACCCCCACCCCCGCTGGGCACGTCCGCCCCCCTCGGTGCCCCGGGAGGCTGACGAGAAACACCTAGAGGCCCCGCACTCGCGAACGGCTGTCTTGGGACGTTCCCGTGAGTGACTGCCGGGGACAGAAGTGCCTCCTGCAACTCCGGGGGCAGCTGGGGAGCCGGGGCGCCCCCGCGGCGGGGGAGCTCTCACTACCGTTCTTTGACCACAGACCTTTCGACCCCCACGCCGCCCCCCTGTCCACACAGACTGGCCCGCTACTAACTTTCCGTCGCTGTCGTGGGAACAGCCAGGGAGAAAAGACCCTTTAGGGCTTTTATGGAAAAGAATCTGGGGGGCTGCGCCACCACCCTGCCCCGCCCCGCCCCCACCTCGGTGCAGGGGCCGCGCGCTCGGTACCTCCTCTCCCAGGGGTAGTGGAGCGCGTAGGGGTCGCGAGGCGCGGAGGCGGGGCTCCCGGCGCCCGGCGGGTCGGAGTCGTCCAGGTCCGGCAGCGGGTTTCCGTCCTCGTCGTAGGCTTCGTCCTCCGGCCTGCAAAAGTCGCCGGGGACAGAAGGAACGGTCAGTGCAAGTCCCCAAACAAAGTGGCTCGCACTGGTTTTTCCTGGTCCTACAGATCCCCTAGGGAGAACAGCCTCCTCTTCCCGGACGAGGTTTGGAGAGGTAGGGATAGAGGTATGGAGGAGGAAACCGAATCCCAGTGAAATGCCCGCCCCGCGAGGCGGCTCTCCTGCCCGCCTCTCGCGGGTGGCCGGTCGCCCAGCAGGGCTGCGGCCTCAATGGGCACTAGGAAGCCCAAGTGTGTCTGCCAACTGCGCACACCTAGCCACCGAAAAGGCCCGTCCCGCTCGCGGCTTGGAGCCTGAGCCTCCTCTCCAAGGAGCAAGCGGCAGAGACCAGAAAGACCCCAGGCGTCAGGGGCGCTGGCCGACGCGAAGAGCCGACGGGTAAGACCAGGAGCGAAGCAGAGGGAGGCTGGATGGGGTGTGCGGTGCCAACTTGGGCAGCCACCCCCACCCAGCCTCTGAGCCCAGGGGAGCCCTTCCCAGCACAGATGTAGGTCACGGAGAACCTCCGGCTTCTATTTTGGGCCGGAGAGGATCTGGCAGGAATATGAATAATAAATTAGATGCCCCTAAACTTAGTCGGTTTGGCGGCGGCTCATTCTGCGGCGTGCCCGCGCCCTCCAGTGCCTCTGGCCCGAGGTAAGGGCCAGGCACGCGGGACTTTGAAAATAGCGGGGGGTGAAATAGGGCTTTAAAGTCCCCTCTAATCTGTTCGCAACGAGGAGGCGACGAGACAGCATCTCGACTCCGGGTATCAGGGCAAAGGGTCAACGGGGGACGGAGAGCAGGCAGGAGCGCAGCGGCCTCCAGTCGCCCTTGCCAGCCGCCTCTGTCCTAGACATGGGGCGGGGAGAGGTGGGTTAGAACACAAAAACGCTTCGGGCCGCTGGAGAGGTTCGGGAAGTGGCCGGGGCAAGTCGCACGCTCCAGGAGAGGTTAGGGTCACATTTCGTTCCTCGGCTCGCCTTTCCTCCATCCCCGAGGAGCTAAAGGCGAGCACAGCCCTTCGTTGGCCCCGCACGCAGCTCTTCCCAGGCGACGCGCCTCTGTCCTGGCCTGGCTGCCCCGGGTCGCTGGGTCTCTGGACACTTCCGTCCCTGCCCTGTACCAAGACGCCGGCGTCCTAACGCTGACGCCAGAACCCATGTCTCGGGCCATGTCGGTGGTCAGCGACCCCTAACGCGCGTTCTTGGGCGCGGCTTGGAGAAGCTGCTTTGCAGGCGGAACTCGCGCGCCTCGTTGTCGGGAACCGGGTGCACCGCGGGGAGCGGCCGCCGTTCTGCAAAGCTCGCCCCCACTCTCGGTCTGACCCGCCGGGGACTCTGGGGCTGAGGCGGACAATTCGGCCCATTAGAAACCAGGATGAAGGATAAAGCCAGGGTTTCTCCGCCTGGGGCAGGCAGGGCTGTCCTGGTTCCGCCTGCCAGCTTGCTTGCTCTTCCTCTTTCCTTGCATCCGCTTCTCCCCATCCCTCTCACTTATGCCTGTTTTCCCTTCTCTCAAGTCGCTTTTCCCCAACCTTACCGAGACAACACTCCCCGTCCCCAAGACAGTACGAGACTCAAAAATGCAATTGGAAAACGTATCCCTGGGGAGAAAGCTCTTTCAGGAGAAAGAATTTGAATTGAGGTGGAGAAGACCCCCTCCGCGATGGTCCGGAACAAGCTATAACAAAGCAAAGTCCCCGCGAGCATAACGCTCAGCCCCCCACCTGGCTCAGGGAGCCTAAGTTCTCCAACTGCAGCGGAGAACAGGGAAAAGATGTCAGGCTCCGGGCCCTGCCCTGCCCCCTCCCGCGGGCGGGGCTGGGGGCCCGAAGAAGCGCTCGCTCCACCCGGGCCCCTGAGCTGCGGGGCTGAGAGGGATGCCGAGTCCAAGCGGACCCCCAGCCCGGCCCTCGGACTGAGCCGGGGCCAGCGACCGGCGGCCCGACCCAGGCTGGTGGCGGCGCTCTGGAGCGCGTGTGAGGAGACAGAGGAACTGCAAGAGGGCGACCGTGAGAAGGTGTCCGGGGAGGGGAAGCCCGAGCCTCCATTCAGCCCAGGTGCCCAGCACCTACCTGAACCCAGGGAACCGGAGCCCGGCAGCGGCAGGTGAGCAGTAGACGCTGCTGTGCATTATTATCCCGTAAACCAGCAGAACTAGCCTTGCTCCGCTACACATGGTCATTCTGCGCAGGACGAGAAAGAGGGCACACAGCTGTCAGAACGCCCCTGGCCTCCACCCTCCAACCCCAAGAAACTCCGGGTGCTGTGGAATACCCCCTAGGTGGGGGCAGACTGCGCGCACCCTGCCACTTCCCTCTCGCTATACGTAGTTAGAAAAAATATATATATACCCAGTGCCCAATAATTCGCCAGACCTGGTGCGAAGAAACGCTAACTCGTACCTTCATGTTGGCGAAAGAATCGGCAGTCAAGCGAGCCGTTTGCTTTGGTGAGATTCCCCCACCCCCCTGACCATTCAGCCCTTACCGCCGCCAGGAGAGGGTTTGCTGCCAAGTAGGACGGCGAGCAAAGGGCTCCTCCAAGTTCCTGTGCTGGAGTCACAACCCGAGAGGCATCGCCGTCTGGCGCTAGTGTCTGAGGAGAAGCCGCAGAAACGGTCAGGAGCAGCAGGCGGAGCCGGAGGACTTGTTTGCTGAGGCCGGTATTCTGCTCAAAAGTTTGAAAACGCACAGAACTAGGAGGGAGCGTGACGCCGAGAGAGAGGGGAGAAAGGAGAGAGCTATAGAGGGAAGGGAAGAGGAGGCAGTGAGCTAAAGTGGGGGTGGAGGACAAAGTGCCCTGAGTCCACAGGGAGGAAGAAGTAAGTG
The DNA here is from genome assembly GCA_004027555.1 of Craseonycteris thonglongyai. Classification (NCBI taxonomy): domain Eukaryota; kingdom Metazoa; phylum Chordata; class Mammalia; order Chiroptera; family Craseonycteridae; genus Craseonycteris; species Craseonycteris thonglongyai. The sequence goes on along the minus strand of PVKE010024412.1, from coordinate 9,374 downwards.
ACTAAGGAAAAGAGGGAAAGTCAAAGGAGAGCAAGGAAAGAGAGAAGGCCAAGATGCAGCCGGCGTCTATGGGAGCCACCCGGTCAGGCAGCTGATTGAGTCGGCAGCGCCTTCTCTGCTCTGAGATCCTTCCTTCTGGCTGCGTTTGAAGCTGCGGCTTCTTCTGCTGCTGCCGATGGTTACAGAGGTGACCAGCCTTCTGCTATTTATATGTGCAGTTAGCAGAAATCTATCCGAACATGGTTCTAGAAGAGCCTTCTTTGTCAACATCTGCCTGCCTAGGGCCTTTAAGTACAGAATATTTTGTTGCGCTGTTGCGCTCCGATTTTTATTCATGAAATGACTTCCTTTTTTTTTTTTTTTTTTTCAGTCACGTAATGATCGGGTATCAGAAAAAGACGTCAGCATCCTAATCCCTCAAGGAACATATTAACTATTCTGTGCTGTCCTGTTGGATGATAAGATCCGGAGTCATCCACTTCTCATAAACACCTTTCACTCATACAATCCAATTTTTAAGAAGTCCCATTATTTTGATAGTTTTCAATTTTACCCATTTCTCAAAGATTGGTAAAGAAGTGAAAGAATTTTGAGCATGGTAAAAGTCATGTTTTTAACTCTGTCTCTATTATTTTTCATCAAGCCACAGCAATCAGAGCTCCAGTCTCTGGAATTAAGCACCATCAAGCTCTCCTATTAATAAATTTAATTTAGATCTTCTAATTTCTTACGTATGTCCTTTCAGATAGACAATTAAACGTGGAAGTCGTTTTGCTTTTAAAGAGAAGTCTTGGAGGATTATCGGTAATTTGCTAATGAGTCTGGCTGTCATTGACAGTCTGGCTATGAGCAGATTGATGAGAGTTAAAGCTTACGTTCAGAGCAGGCCTGTGGAGCTCTCCAGCCTCTCAGTGCTGAACCTGTTTGGTCGCAGATGCTACAAATATTGAAAATTGCTCCTAATTCAGTTTTTCACCAGAGCCTCTAAATCTGAGGATTTGGCAGTGCTGCCATTAGTGTGGCAGTTCATTGCACAATTCACCCCACTGTTCAGTTACATTTCCCCCTTGCAAAGTTCATGAACGCCCTTAAAGCTGGGAATGCTTCTACCGGTCTAGGTTTCAATAAAGAGCATTCTATGCCTACCATTAGTTCTGGATTTTGAAACTCTAGATGACTGATTTGGATACCTTCACACTCTATGTGGCTCTTATCTGATTTGAAGAATTGAAACTGAAAGTGTGTTTTCCACAAAAAAAAAGACATTTTAAGAATTTTGAATTAAGAAATATGTTTTCCCCTTTATTTACAACTTGAATTTTGTCTAGAGAAATGCAGGTAGACTGGGAAAGCATGAGGATTCCCAGTACAAGTTCACTTGCTAAGGGTTTCTAACAGGAATCTCTATTTTGGGAATGGTTTTTTTGTTGTTGTTTTTTTTTAACTGAAAATGACGTGAGCAAGAGGAAAGCAATAAGGAAAGACCACATCTACCCTGAGGCTTCTAAGTCCCTGGGCAATTTAAGAAGATTTGTAAATTTCTACTCCAGTAAAAGAACTCGGGTCTATTTCTTTAAAAGAAGGAAATAGAACTATCAATAACCATTAGTGTGCGCATGTTAATTATTTGGATTGGACCTTAAACAAAAATTAGAGGAAATGGCAATTTAGTGAGAGTGTTTCCTGTTACTATGATTTGGATCTAACATTTAAATAAGCTATATTGGTTCTGCATGCTTTTTCTAAGACAAAAGTATAATGCTTCTCATTAATGTCTTTCCCACTCTCTTATTTGAGATTTAATACTTCCTCCAAGGAGATATAGTCTGGCTTATTCCTCCCCATGAATGGCCAGAAACTCTTCCTCTGGGTTTATTCCTGGGGATGCTCCAAATTTCTTGCCTGCGATAAAGCTTCAAACCACATCTACACGGGGATATAGCTCTTCGTCTCTACCGCATATGTTCGCTGATTTGTGTTGGTGTTTCCATGCGTGTGTGCCACGTTCAGCTCTACCTCTAGAGTAAGCTCCGCACACAAAGAGCCCAGGGTGAACACGGCCGGATTATCAAGCAGAGACGTCTTTCTCACTAAAGCCCCCAAAGCTATTATCGACTCTGGCTTTCCTGACTTCCGCCTTGCTTCACGTCAAAGGTGAACCCGATTTAAATCCTTATTCTTCCCTCCCACGCGTATTCTGAAATGAGTTCAATCTGTAGAAATACTTGAAAATTTCCACGACTCCTGTAGGAATTCACTACTCAGCTTTAGTGAAGGGAGCCCCCATGTGGGGAGTTTGTTGACTTCACGGCCTATTAAAGGGGTAAAACCACAAACACGGGTAACTTCGTGGGGAAGATGGTGGGACCGCTGGTTCCAGAGGCCTGAAGGACTCAGAACTGCGCCTGTGGCTTCCAAAGGTCCTTCCACTCCCCTGCTTCTCAGAGAAAGCATTCTCAACGCGGAACTCAAGACCCCGCGCTCCAGAATTACCAGCCTCGAGATGTGAACCCATTCAGTGAAGTAAAAGACCAAACACGTAATTTAACTTGAGATTCTGGGTCACTGAACCCCAGGAAAACTAGCTTTCAAGACCTATTCATTGCTCCGCACAAAGTAACGGCCGGTCCGCCCGGGCACACAACCGCTTGGGGAGGATCTAGCCCCTGACAGGATGGAGCTCATTCTGCAGCTCATTCGCTCCATTGACTGTCTCTGACTAGGCGAGTTCGGTGTCCCGTGGACAAGGAAGTCTTCCTTTTCTCGAAAGTTCGGGCCCTGGGCCCCTGAGGCGGGAAAGGTCGGAAAGGCTGAGGAACCGAGAAGCTAAGGACCGCCCGAGGAGCCAGGAATTGCGGGACTCTGGGGTTGCGGCCCTGCTCGCCAACTCCTCAGGCTCGAGCAGATAGGCCCTTTTTGCTTTCTACTCAATGCAGGGGAATATGGGGCAATCAAGTTTCAGAGACCAGAATGACCCACAAGTGCCCCCTCGAAAGTGGCAATTTGCTTCTAATCTCGGGGAGTGTTCCAAATCGAACATTAACGCTGTTTTGGGGGAGGGGCTTTGCACGTGGGAGCTTTAGGGCGCGGTGGGGAGGAGAACGCATCAGGACAAAATGCCAGACGGCAAAGGCCGGGCACGCGCTGAAGACGCCCAGAGGCGGGGCCGGTGCGTACTCGTTCATTACAAATGCAGGCGCCAACCTGGCTTAACAAGGGGGTGGGGCCTGCGCCTCGGATCCGAAGGACCTCAACTCACTCTCCCGTTCTGGAAGGACAAGAGTAAAGGGAAGAGTGAGAAGATAATTGGGAGGTGCAGGACAAAAGGGAAGAACCTTCCAATTTTACCCTGTTCTTACTGGGCTTCTCTCTCAATGAGATTTTTACAGCTTCCTAACGTGACCGAGGTTAAGAGCTAGAAAGAAACCTTCAGATCTTCTATATGTGATTGGAAATTACATAGAGGAAAGATGGAGATGAAGGGACCGAGGAGTTAGAACTTATATTTACACAGATCAGTGCAAAAGAATTTCAAGTCTTCTATCCAAAAGTCCCAGCCCTTACCCCAACGTTCACCATTTGAAGTAGAATTCCGAGGCAGAGAAATTTATTTCCAGGCTATGGAAGTGTAGAATGGCATGTAATTGCAATCATGTTCAGTTAGAAACGTTAGTGGCACCACAGAAATGATCAGAGTGGAAGTTCTCACCCATGTCCTCTGTAAGGCACGGGGACAGGTGAAAAGACATCAGTCTCCAGCTAAGGAATGACCTACCCAAAAGAGTCTGTTTGGAAATATTTGTTAGAAATGTTAAAGACCCTGAATTTCAAGCCCTTTTCTGCATCAGCTTTTCAACCTGTTTGTCCTGAAGATATGGACTTTGGGTCTGAAATAGTGAATGCTAGCTTAAAATCTATCCATTGTTTTGTTTTTTCTGGTCACTGACAGATCTGTATTCCTTGAAGTTTCAAGCCTCAAACTTTCAATCAACATTCAAGTTGAAGAACTCTTTAGCCTGTGAAAAAGTGGATTTTTGTATTCAAACAGGAAGAACATGTTCCCTGAGAGTCTGAACTTATGGATGCCTTCTCAACATTAACAAATACCTGGAATAGTCAAGACTCAGTTCCCTAGGCCTAGGGTAAGGAGATTGCTACCGCTTTCCTTCTGGCCTAGCTACCCATTCTACACATAGTTTCTGCATGTTCACTTTCCCTTTCTTTAGCTATATGGCTCTCCCCATTGCCTGTAACAACACCATCCCATCTCCTACCACCAATATTTTTTTTTAGCATCTGAAAGAACATCCTGTATGAATAGGCACACAAATAGTCATACATTCTTAGTACAAATAATACAAAATCAGATTGGAAAAGACTTATATTCTCATTCTATTCATTTCTAGTCAGTATTTAGCACAAGAAACAGGCTATAGTAAGCTTTTTCAAGCTTAATGCAAAATATCCTTTCATATGAGTGACAAAGGTAAACTACAACATGTTGTTCAATTTCACTCTAAATTTTTTCTCTTCTGACTCTTCCAGAAAATGTGATGACTAATGACTCACTTCATACCAATTGCACCTGTAGGGAAACCCAAATGTTCTGTGGCAGAACATCATGACCGTCACTTACTGGACTGCCTGCATCACGCCCTTCTGAACTCACTATGAAGTAAGGAGCTGATGAGCTTACCCATGTGTCATGACTAACTTCTCTGACCTTCAGAATTTAGTGCTTCACTCATTCTAAAAACAACCAGCAAAGGAAGCCTTTCCAAACCACATGAGCAAAAGCATCTCTCTCCAGTTCAAGCACAGAACTGCATGTTTACAGGGCCAAGAGATTTTCTCAGTTGTTTTGAAGACAAAACAGATAGCCAAGAAGCAAAACTAGGATCTAACCTTTGCTGTAGGTTTAAGTGATTTTAAGTATCTCACATATATGGCTCTCCCACGACTGCATTCTCTGAAATATTTGGGGTGTCAAAAATATATACCTCAGACTTTGCTCTGTAGCATCTGTCAAATTCTCCTGAGATTTCTGGAGGGTGTTCTCTTAAAAGCCAAGAAGAAAAACCTTCTCTCTACTTCAATCTAAATCCTCTGTTCACATAAGGCTTAAATGCAGGAAGAAAAGTTTGGAGAGGATCCAGGAACCCCAATACTTTAAATGAGTTTTTGTGACAGTTTTTTAAGATATTGGGAGAAAGATCTGTATGCACAATAAAACTAGGTTTTAATGTGCAAGTTAAAAAGGGGGGAGGGGTGGATATTGCTCTATGTAGCATTCCAAACCTCTGTCCTCTGGATTCAGATTGAGCCTTATTATCTGTAAATATGGGTCTGTAGTAATTTTGGAACCTTTGTATTTTATTATCTATTACTAGGACTTTGTGGTAATAACTGTGCAAATACTTCTAAAACTATCTCTCCACCAAGATATGCACAGGAATTTTTTTTTAAGAAGCTGCCATCTGCTTAGAATACAATATATTTGCCATGAGTTTACTATTTGAAAACTTCAATTATTATTTTTTTAATTCTCTTAAATTCTTCCAGTAGACTGAATGATTTTGCAACTCCCAAGTTAGTAACACTAACAACAACAATAATAACTATTTATTAAACACATACTATGCTAAATACTTAACTAGTTATTTCCTTTACCCTCAAACTATCTTCTTTCTAGACACTATTATTTTTCTATTTTCTAGATGAGAAATTGAGACTTAAAGTGGTTAAGCATCTTACCCAAAGTCACACAGCTGCTACATTTTAATGTAGAGATTCAAATTCAAGTCCTAATGACTATAAGCAGTCTTAACAATCATAGTATACTATACTGATTTACATATTTATTTTCTATAGAGTTATTATAAATACAAATTACTAATTTAATATGACCTTTAATCTGTGGCTCAACTGAGAAGAAAAAACATTTTTTTCTTACTAATTTTTAAATTACAATAAAAATTATGTTTACTGTAATAGGAATCAAATGCTCTTACTGTAGTAGAAATTGGTTAAGTTAGACTACAAATATATCACATACTTATGGGCTTTGTTTTATAGAATAGATATAGTGCACATATTTTATTTACACATATGAAACTGTTTAAAAGCTAAAAAAATATTGCCATTTCATATCATTTTTAAATGACTTTATACCTAAGAATGTAGCAAAAGTTTCAGTGATATATTTTTTAAAAAACATTTTTAAGATCACTATTTAATAGCCATTATGTCATCATATCTTATTAAATCATCATGTAATTCAATGCCACACAAACCATATGATTGCCAGTGAGTCAAGACTTTTGTGAGTCAAAGAGATGATGTATATAAAAATGTTTTATAAGCAATAGATTCTAGACCAGTATAAGGAAAGGGAAATTAACATTTACTGGGCTCCTACTTTGATAGCAGTGACATGCTCTGTGTTAACAAGGTCCCATGTATAATACAATACCAATTTTGAAAAACCAAAATGTTTATACATGTACATCTGGGAAGACTTATACCAAAACATAATGATGTTCATAGCCAGTGTTGAAATTATGGAGAAGATCATGAATTCTGTTTACAGTCTTTTTATGCTTAGCCACTTTTTTCTTAAAGTTTTTAAATGAATATATATTTTTATAATAAGAAAAGTATGAGATTTATTTTTAAATATAATACATGGCTTTTCTTTATTACATTTCCGATAAATATGTACATCTTCTTTGTTAAAATTTTCTTTTGTCTTATACTGAGCTAAGCATCTATTTAATTTTTCTCATCATGATGCTCTGTGACCTTCACTTGAAAGGAAAGCTAAAAGCAAACTGGGGCAGAAGAAAGAATAGAACCAAGGCAACACATCCAGGAAGCAAGTTTAGCAAAGGCAGTTATGAGAATAAACACAGCAGAGGGGAGAGTCAAGCAATGCCACCATCAAAGAGTGGTCATTTCCTATGTATATATTGAATCCTCTTGTGTATAAGTCATTACTGATAAGATTAATTGAATGTTAAATCAAATTTGTGTTGAATGAGGTTAAAGTATACTTTATCCTACATTATTCACTGTGGATCATCTAGCTTATAGTTTGTACAGAATTTTGGCTCCTTTACGATCCAAGTCTCTTGTCACATTCTGTGGGACCAGGTAAGTCTAGGCATCTCATTAGTGTCTCCTGACCTCTACCTCTTCTCCATGAAGTATATACTTTTTTTCATGCCAGGCTTCAGAGCTAGTTGTTATCAGGGTCATACAACATCTAACAAGCAGGCTTGGCCAGATGCCATGTTTGAGGCCATTTGACAGAATTTTCAAGAGGTAGTGTTCTAGGTTGAATTGCATCCTGCAAAAGCTGTATGTCCTAACACAGCAGTACCTCAGAATGTGACCTTATTTGAAAAATACAGTCTTTGCAGATAGTCAAGTTAAAGCCATTAGGGTACACCCTAATCTAATGTAACTAGTGACCTTTTAATATGATAAAATTTAGACACAGATATGCACAAAGAGAAGCTAATGTGGAGAGACACAGGGAGAATGCCATGTAAAGATTGGAGTAACACTGTCATAAGCCAAGAAGAAACGTCTGAGGCTACCAAAGTTGGAAGAGGTTTCATTGGGAAGATGACCCTGCCAACACCTTGACTTGAGCTTCTAACTCTAGAACTGAGGCAACACATTTCTGTTGATCTGAGCCACTCAGCAAGTTTATCATACTTTGTCCCAGCAGCCCTAGGAAACACACAGGTGCTAAAACCACCCCGTCCAAAAAAAGAGAAAACAGTGCAGCTCATTCCCAAGGGGTGCTGGGAAATACTGAAGAGCTCTCTAATGCACTCCTGTTGTAAAGAATTGAAGATCTGCTTCTGCCTGCATGTGTTGGCAAAACCTCTGCCTCTTTTACACATACACCCTCACCCTCAACTTTCATTTTGCCATCATTCTTTTATCTCTAAATCGGGATCAAAATCTAGTCTCCCTCACTGGATTACTGCACAGAATTAATACTTAAAGCACATTGGGAAGCACTTCAAAAAGCAAGGGAGTACATAAATACAGTAGAACCAGGTAAAGCAACAGCCACATAAACATGCTGAACAGAAGGGGCTACAGGGCTAATATAATAGATTAAGGCCATTAACTCCATCTAATGCTTTTTAAGTGGCTTACAATCTTATGATGCTTCACTGGTGTGTTAAAATGAGAAGCTACTGCACCAGTTCATTGCCTGGTGTGCAAAGTGATCTGTGTAGAGCTGTCTGTATGGTTTACACACACTAGGGCAACAGTGTGTGAAGGCCATTCCCTAGATGTGCACACAGCAGACACCTCATAAATAAGGCTGTCCTAGGAAGGCAAATGTTTAGCTAAATAAGTAAAATCTCTGTTGGAAAACTGTATGCCTCCAAGTAATAGGCAGAGAACAAAAGAGGGAGGCCATGGGACCTTTCAGATGGAGCACCAGAGCACCCTGATACACATAGATTCTCGAGTCAGTGAAAGACAGTACTCTATAAAGTCAGCCTCACTCTTTTATCCCAAATGCCTCTGCTATTGTACTTAAACACATTTTTCAGGGTGAGAAATATTTTTACCTATTGTCTTTTAGTGTAGCCTATAGCTGAGCAAATCTTTACATTTAGGAGCAAGCTCCCTAACCCAAAATATGAAGTAAGGATTCTAACTCTTGAGTTAAAGTAACACAGTATTATATAAAAATCTGAACATAATAATACTACATATGGCTGCACATAAAGCAACAGGAGATGTGAGGTCCACAGGTTAGCCCTGTATGACTGATACAGATATTGGTACCAAGAGCGGTTCTAATAATAAATATATATCAGATATAAGAGAGACAGAGACAGAAAGGCAGACAGAAATTTCAAGGAATGGGCTTATAAAACTGTGGGGACTGACAATCCATAGGGAGGCTGGTAGGCTGGAGACTCTCAGGCAGGAACTGATGCTACAGTCTTTAGACAGAATTTCTTCTTCCTCAGGGACACCTACATTATTATTAAGGCCTATCAACTGATTGAACAAAGCCCACACACAATACCAGCATAATCTTCTTTACTTAAATTAATTGTAGATGTTAACCATATTTACAAAATACCTTTACAGCAAGACTTAGTGTTTGACTGAGTAACTGGATACCAGGGCCTAATCACATGGATACACAAAACTGACCATCACAATCTCCAAAAGTGATTTCTGCTTTGATTATAATTAACAATAACATAATCACTTTGGTCATCCAATCACAACAGAACATTACAAGTTTTATCTAAATTGTATTCTTTGTTCCAAGTCCTTCCAAGATCATGAACAAACTATCATTTAAATTTAATTTACATTAATAATAT
>PVKE010024411.1:8166-23936 GCA_004027555.1 Craseonycteris thonglongyai | reverse complement strand
AACAAAATAATGCTAGATTGGTCATTTTGTGAGTCAGATGAAACACACATGCATACACAGAACAAATGATTATTCGTTCTCAAAGGATTTTTTTAGAATCTTAGTTCACTTGTCACTTAACACTAAAATAAAATGGTTACGCTAATTACCCCAAATCAAGTGTTTTCTCACATTTTACCAGCTTTCCTTTTTTTTTTTTACTTTTTTTTTTATATCTTTTTATATTTATAGAGAGTAATTATTTTATCTTCAGTGCATATTTATTTCTATTTTACTTTTGACAGATAGAGAGAGAGACAGAGACAGCTAGAGAACCGAACTGTGGGAACTCCCCAGTTCAGCATGTGGGTCCTGCCTGGGCCGGAGCCGGGATTCGATCCTTGGTCCTCGTGGCCTCAAAGCGAGTGCTCAACCCGCTGAGCCGTCCCAGCTTTTCCCAACAGAGATTTTTAAACACTTTATTGAAGTATAATTTACAATACCAAAAAAATTCATGCATATTAACTGTACAATTATTTTTATTGTCTCAATCCAGTGTTAGAACATTTTTGTTACCCCCAAAAGATCCCTTATATCTGTTCGCCATCAATCTGCATTACAGCCCCAGATAACCGCTAACCTGCATTCTGCCTTTTCTGGACATTTCATATAAATGCAATCATATAATAGGTAATCTTTTGCATCTGGCCTCTTTTGCTTAGCATGATGTTTTCAAGGTTCATCCATCTTCTAGTATTTATTAGTAGCTCCTCTTTGTTGGCGATTAGTATTCCATTGTATTGACATACCATGTTTTGTTTATCTAATTATCAGTTAACTTTTGAAAATATGAATAATGTGCTATGAACATTGTGTAAATGTTTTTGTGTGGACATGTTTTCATTTATTTGACATATATACTTAGCAGTGGAATTGCTAGATAATAGTGTTAGGTTTATGTTTAACTTTTAAGAAAAAGCCAAAATGTTTCTAAAGTGACTGTATATTTTACATTCCCACCAGCAATATGTGAAGGTTTCAGTTTTTCTGCTTCCTTGTCAATACTTAGTATTGTCCATCTTTTTTGTTATAGATACCTTAGTAGATATAAAATGATATCTCATTGTGATTTTAATTTTCATTTTCCTAATGACCAATGATGTTGAACATCTTTTCATGTTAGCCATTCATATCTCTTTGGTAAAATGTCTTCAAACCTTTTACCCATTGTAAAATTACATATGTGGAATATCTCACTATTTCAATCTTTAATCTCTCATCAATGTTTTATAGTTTCCAGAGTGCAAGCCTAGCACTTCTGTTGAATTTATTCCTAAATATTCTACTCTTTTTGATGATATTATGAATGGAATTTCCTTAATTTTATTTCAGATTGTTCATTGCTAGAATGTAGAAACACAATTGATTTTTTTCATCATATTGATCTTATATCCTGCAATGTGGCTAAACTTCCTAGTTCTAGTACCTCTTTATGGATTCCTTTGTATTTCCTAGATAGGTCATGTCATCTGCAAATAAAACCAGTTTTACCTCTCCCTTTCCAATCTGGGTTCTTTTCTTTCACAGGTATTTTATGCATTAAAAAGCAAATACTTGCATGTGCTCTCTACCCTTCACCAAAATGGCAGCATATTTTGCATTTTATACTTAATCTATCTTGAAAATCATTCAATTTCAGTACCAAACGTACATTTTCCTTGTTTTTGTTCATTTGTTTTGTTTTTTACAGCTGCAGAAGTGTAGTGTATTGCTGGTCAGTCACATCTTTCTTACCACCCTTTCTGTGCTTGTACATTTTGATTCTATGTGTGTGTTAACATAATAGTATTCTCAGATTTATGTTAACTTTTTACTGTTTATAATCGTCTGTTCTTTTTATCACTTTTGTAATTTCAGAAATGTTGGTATTCTCTTTTCTAGATGGGGAAAGTGACCTAGAGAGGTCATGGTTTTTGCTCAAGTAGATCTGAGATTTGGCCTAGGTCTTAGGATCCAGACCCAGAGCTTTATCTGCTACATCAAAGTTGCTGCCATTCCTCCTGCCTAATGTATGGGGCTTTACAATTATTTCTTGTTTGATTTGGCTCATCATTCTGTTATTCTTTGGGACGCTGACAGCCTTTTAGGCCCTGCCAGCTGTATGTTAAGAATGAGTAGCAAGAGTAGAGCAAGTGACTAGCATACAGTAGGTGCCAGTCAGTATTTGTTGTTGAATTCAAGAATCACTCAGTAAAGGCCTCTCACTGCATTAGTAATAATATTGGGGTTAGAGTGTTTCCTACCAATTATATTTCTACCAACTTGTGTTAACAGTCAATCCATACAACTCCCTCTTACCCTAAAAGATATGAGAAGCTTTGTCATTTTGTTACAAGCTAGTACTCCTTTTTTTTGGTTTGCCAGTTAGTGACCATATAAAAACAAGGCTAACCTGGCCCAGCTTGTTCTTCCTGCCTTAGAGAGTTCTGGCTGAAATTGAGAATCTTTTCTTTGACCTGCAAATGCTTCAAGTTATTAGATTGGTGATCCAGTCTAGAACCCACCACTTTTCAGTGTTTAACTTTTTGAAAATTGAAACATTTCCTGTCCCCAGACATTTAACATAGCTCCTCTCTTTCAAGATTCTATTGCAGAGTTTCCTAAAGGCCCAACTGTATTCTGTTCATTTCTTTTTGTCATCCACTAATATTCCAGCATTAGCTTCAATCCATGAACTTTCCCTTATTGATCTTCTTGCTCTGAATATAACTAAAAAGGCCTTTCGGGTTCTTGAATGCATTTTGCAATACTTCTGTCATTCAGAACTTCTCGTGGGGCCTTTCAGCTCTTTGGCATTTATCCTTGTGTAAGTATCTGAGTCTGATCTTATTGGGAAGCAGTCTGCAGCTCATTACTCTCTCTAATCACCCCCAGCCCTCTCTCATCAAAATATTATGCAGATGTCAAGTCAGAATTTCATTCTGAAACCCACCAGGCTAATTTTTGTCTAGCATCCTCTTCAGAATTTTTTCAAGTCCTAGAAATATACCCAGGTTTTTTGTTTTCTGTTTATTTTTTATTTTGTTTTGTTTTTAAGATTTATTTTTATTGTTTGAGAGACGATGAGAGAGAATGGAGGAGGGTCCAGAGCAGTCTCCATAGTTGTACATTAGTTTTGACATGGTTTCATTCTGCACAGGTGGATGTGAGGCCATGTGGAGCAGGAACCAAATCAGGGGCCTCCCGCATGGGAAGAGAGGACCTTTATTGCCATCCCGATGATTACCAGTTGCACTGCAGTTCAGTATATGGGTTGCACCGGCAGGGGCCAAAAACCAAACCCTGCTGGACTGCTGAGCTATCCAGCATCCCTTTGTTATGGTTTGTTTTGGTTTTACCTTCTGGAAACAGCTCAGACTTTTATCCAACTACAACAGCATTCTCCTTCCTACAAATTATATGGTATCATGTTCACATTGTCTCAGGCTTCTGACAACTTTATCTCAGTGATTTGAATTGGATTAAAAAAGACTCTTGGTGACTTCGTATGTTTTCTTATCCTGTGGTAATTGTGCCATTGACTGCAGGCAATGATAACAGGGTCTCTTGTTTTTTTCTAGGTGGAAAACCATATGATTTCTTCTGACTCTATTTCATCTCCTACCAGTAGTTTCTGGAGCTCGAACTCTTCTACCTTTTGCAACAACCAAAATGTACAGATGTTAAACAAGGGTGTGCAAGCAGGTAAATTACTTGAATTTAAACCTTTCAATTGAAAAACAAGTAACTCTTAAATATGGTAAGATTCATAATAATTGAATCTTAATAATTGAATTCATAATAATCTTACTCATAATTAAAGATTAAAACTATACTCAGATGCCATTTTTCACCTATCAGAAGGCAAAATAATCTAAGTTTGATAGCCAGTTTGTGGGCAAGAGTGTAAGAATATATGTACTCATATATTCCAATGTGGGAGTATAAATTGGAGTTACAACCCCTATGACAGGCAATTTAACAGTTTCTATCAAAAAATGAAATTACTTTCACCCAGCACTTTTACTTTTGGAATTTGACCTACAGATATACTGTGCATATGTGCAAAATGACATGTGTGCAGAATTGACCATGAAAGTATTATTATAGCAAAAAATTAAAATCAACTTAGATGTCCATCAACAGCCAAATGGTTAAATAAATTATTGTAAATACACATAATGAAACTACATAGGATGATGAACTCTCTCTCTCCACTTATATGGCAAGATCTCCAAGATATATAGTTAAAAAGAAAAAGCAAGGTACAAAACAATATATAGCATGTTACTACATGTATTTAAAAAATAAAGGAAGAAAGAATTACTTGAATATATGCAAAATATTCTTTGGAATCATGGATTTATAAACTGAATGAGTAAATGGAAAACAGGAGTGGGCTATCTGTTCATTTTATGCCTTTCTATGTCTTGATTTTATAAAAAAAAAATAAACTTCCTCCTTGATATCTTTCCCCCTTAAGTCTTATCTTCCTTCATATCTGTCAACCTCTTCCTACCTGGTGACTGCCAGTAGGGCCACACCACATACTGTCTTTCTCACTTGGGATCACATCTGAAATCTTTTACCCATTGAATCTATATTGGTAGTTCTTTCTGTCTAATGTCTAAACTGACTTAGAAATAAAAACTATCTCTGGGAAGCCAGGATGGCTCAGTGGGTTGAGCACTTACTTGTCTTGAAGCCCCAGGGTCTGAGGATCGAATCCCAGCCCCAGCCCATGTGGACCCATATGCTGAACTGGGGTGTGGACCTCAGTTCAGTTCTCACCCACCAGTTCAGCCCCTGGCTCGAGGGGGTGTGCCTTCCATGCAGCAGGCCCCAACCTAGTTCCCGCCCTGCGCAGCCCCATCCCACTTGTGTGGAATGAGACCATGTTGAAAACTGATGATGTACAACTATGGAGACTGCTCTGGGCCCTCCCCCTTCTCTCTGTCTCTCTCTTTCTCTGTCTCTGCCAAGAACAATAAAATAAATCTTTTTTAAAAAAACTATATCTCTGTCTCTTTTCCCCCAACCTTCCCTTTCTTTGCTTTCCCTTACACACCCGCAACCCACCCAGCAAAGGCAGGACCTGCATTTTTGAAGTCTTAAAACATTTTTCATTTACTGACTTGAATGCACCAACCAGCTAAGACTCAAGTCAAGAAACAACTGTAATCTATCCTCTCAGGTAACTTGGAGATTGTGAATGGTATCAAAAAACACACTCGAGATGTTGGGATGACTTTCCCAACTCCAAGTTCTAGCGATGCTAGAGTGGAAGAGGACACTGATGTGACATCTTGGTCAGAAGAAAAAATAGAAGAGAAAAGGTTCCTTACCAATTATCTTAGGGACAAAAAGTTAAGGAAGACCAAGCAGAGTTGCTATGAAGGTCAGTTTCTAATTCCGTTCTGTAGTAGAAAAACTAGTGAAATTCAATCTCTTGCAATGCTAAGATTCGTTGTTTCTAAATGAGTCTTATGTTGTTGACCCCATCTCCCCACAGCACCACCATGGCAAAAAAAACAACAACACAGACCTTTCAAAGTGTCTAGAACTACGATTACAGTCATACCTACAGTTAAGCAGACTCCTGGGCATCAAGGTGGCCTCTGATAACTGAGTCTGCTGAGAGCCTTATATTATGCACATGTCTCTGATGAGAAAAATGAAAATTTTTTTTCTTAAAAATATTTCCTACAGGAGTTTCATGGTTTGTGCCTGTGGAAAATGTGAAGCTTGGTCCTAAGAAGGAAAACCTATCCAAGCTTCGTGGCCCTGGTATCTCCTGGTTTGCACCCATAACCAACACGAAACCCTGGAGGGAGCCACTGCGGGAACAGAACTGGCAGGGTCAGCACATGGACAACCACGGGTCACTGGCAGGCTCAGGCAAGGGTCCACTGAAGCCATTTGTGAGAGCAACATTACAGGTACAGTGACATCAAGTTAATGTTAGCCCTCAGCTGAAAGGGGAAGAAAGGGGAAGACAGAAGTTAAGTCTGTGGCTTGGCCTTCTGAAGTAGCTATGTGACCCTTGTTTCTAGCATCTCTGTAGTTCATCTGTTCTCACTCTTATCATTAATCAAAGGCTGCCTTACTGTGTTAACTATTTTAAATTGTGCATCACCCTCAGTATCTGGGGACAAGATAATAGAAGGGAGAATGTTGGGATGTGCTCATTGGGTTTGTAGTTGCATGTGGAGTGTTCTGGAGGCCTCATGTTTGCACCAGCCTTATAGTCGTTTCTTCATATAACTCCTATGTCTCTTTAACACAGGTTTTAAAAGTGCCAAGTCCCTTCTTTATATGTCCATTGGGAGCTAAAGGAAACATTATTTAATGATGTATTTTTGGAAGGAAAATTTAAAATAGCATAATGGGCTGAGCTCTCCCCATTTGATATTTGGGAGAGTTGTAATTACAACTCACTTGTTGGCTTATTCCAAAGGCATTTCTTTGATTCCTCTGATTTCCTTTATGGAACTCTTTCCCACAGAGAGTTGTTAGATTACTGTTCAACTCGAGATATTTTCTGGAGAATAGAAAATATCTTTAGAAACACGCTTTCCAAATCTGTTAGTCAAGTACTGTTTTTCTAAGACCTTGAAGAGCAAACTGCATCATCAGTGTGAGGACAGGGGGCTTTTTCTCCTTTTCAGGAATCACTTCAGCTTCACAGACCTGACTTCATCTCCCGCTCTGGGGAGCGGATAAAACGCCTAAAGTTAATAGTACAGGAGAGGAAGCTGCAAAACATGTTACAGAGTGAACGAGAGGCGCTGTTCAACACTGTGAGAGAATGGCAGGGCTACCGGGACCCCCTGCGCCCACTCCCTAAGAGAGGTACGCTCTGTTCAGTTTTCTGTTACTGGGTAGGGAAGGCAAAGTCTGCTTCTTACTAGAGACCACTGCTCAATGCCTGACCAGGTACATGGACTTAAAGTAACTTTTGCTTCCTGAAAGTCACATCTCTTTAGGTAGCAGAACATGTCATGTTTAGCTCCCAGCACTTCTATGATCCAAAAAAGCCCAATTACTTTTGCCCTGTCACTGCATCTTAAAAACGAGAGTATGCGGTGAGAATGGTGGTTTTATAAACTAGCTCTCTGTGTCTGAGCAAGTTAGTTCCAAAAGATGTATAATGTCTTTTTTTTAAAGATGGGGTTGATTCCAGGCTCACCTACCTCATTAATAATGGTGGTGGTGGTGGTGGTGGTGGTGATGGTAGTGATGGTAGTTATATAATCCCTATATTTTACCCAGTTCTATTCTCATATAATCCTTACAACACCTCTCTGAGGTAAATACTATTAATAGCCCTACTTTACAGGTGAGAAAACTGAGGCAAAGAGAGATTAAGTGCCATGTCCAAGATTACATACCATAAAGCTGGGATTTGAACCCAGGTGGGCTGATTCCAGAGTCTGTGCTCTTAACAATTATGCTAGGTGTAAGATCTCAATAAAATAATATATGAAAGCTGTGAAAACTAAAAAGTACTACCTAATGCTGTCATCACAGCCTTACCTACACTGTCTAGTCTGTGCCACAGAGTGTTATGTCTTCAGGAGACTGGCTGCTGTCAGTCAACATAGTCTAACCTTGACCTTGGCCTTGGCCATTGCTGAGCACCCAGCACTGTCAGCTCACGGAAGGGGCACAGAGTCCTGGCAGCTCCCTCTCACAGCGCTGACACCACACCCTTCCTCATTAAGTCACTACCCACTGAAATCCCTTCTCTTGCTTAGGCTTCCTGGCTTCCCAGAAGGACAGGCCTATTGGAAAGAAGGAAATGATTCAGAGGTCTAAACGGTAAGGCCAAAGGTTAAGTTATTATAAAAGCACAGAACCAGGCCATCAAGTGGTCAAGAACTCTGGTTTACCCCCAGAATAAAGACATTCCATTCAAGTTAAAACATTAAACCAGAAATTAAAAGAGATTTGCCAAATATGTAAAATAGTACCATTCTTCTTATTAAAATATTTTTGTTTTGGAAAACATATTTATTATATATGTTAGCATATAACAGCTTACTGTTTTTATTTTTAAATGAATTAAGAAATAAGGATTTAAAAAATGTTTAGTTTTAATTTCTAATACAGTAAGTATCAATAGATAAAATTCGCATTGACCAGAATGGGCCTCAAGTTTTAAGAGTCCTAAGTCAAAAAAAAAAAATGAAAACCATTGCTTCTTTCTAACAGCCACAGAATTTAATTAGGGGAAATTACAGTATTTACTGTGTGGCAGCCAATTACACTCACTGCAGTAAGAGGAGCTTTTCTATTCAGTTTTATTTCTGGTATGGCCCCTTTTTTTCCTTTTATTTCCTTTTTTAATTACAGTTGACATACATTATTATATTAGTTTCAGGTGTACAACATAGTGATTAGATAGTTACATAACTTATGAAGTGATCACCTTGATAAATCTAGTACCCATCTGGCATGGTATGACCCCTTTTCAGGGAAGCCATCCACTTGCATGTGATGAATGGGATCTTACAGATCGTCTAGTCCACCCATGTTAGGAAACTGCAACCCAGAGAGAGGAGGTAGCCCAGCTACGAGTAGTCAGGGCCTGAGCAGGGGAGAGACCCTGGTCTTGGGCTCCCCACCCAGTACTCCTGAATCTGTTTCTCATCATCTTCTCTCATGGCCTACCTCCACCAAAGGTATTTAAATGAGAAGAAAGGATTTGGAGAAGAGAGAACTTGACTCTCTTAACTGGATGCATTTCTTCCAATGTGTCCTTAAGTGCACAGGGTTCCTTTTTCTCTATATCCTTACCAGCATTATCTCTTGTTTTTTTGTTTATTTGTTTTTATAGTAGCCATTCTAAGAGATGTGAGATGGTAGCTCATTGTGGTTTTCATGAACAGTGACTTTTTAAAATGTACAAGTATGTTTGTTCCTCTTTGGTCTCCTTCCTGATCTCCACTTACGTGTTTTCAGTTAGTGATCATCCTCACCATGCCAGAATGGAACTCCCCATTCTCCACTCCCATACTTGCTTGACACACCGACTCACCCAGCTAGAACGCTGGGAAGCAGTTAACTCCAGCCCTGTTGCCCATCACTGCCCACGCAGCCAGCTAGCAGATCCTAGAGACTCAGCTTCTGGATTGCTCTGGGACCCACTCCTCGCTGCCTTGATGCTGCCTCTGCTCACAGAAGACTGCTCATCTCCCCTTCTGTTCTCTGCCTGCCTGAACCTGTTTTCCACACAGCCTCTGCATCATTTCCAGTGATGTTTTTTTTCACTTTCTGAAAACTTAGAAAAGTATAGAGAAAAGTAGAAATAAGAAAATAAATACCACTTATAATCCTTCCACCTAAACATAACTAACTGTTCCTGTTGCTGGCAGGAGTGGAGGTTTTATAGAGACCTGTATTAACACACACTTTTTCCACAAAATTGTTGATCAAACTTACTATAATATACAGGTTTGTAGCCTGCTTTATTTTGCTCAACATCATATTGTGAACATTTCCCCTATGTCATTAAAAAACTTTCTTTTTAAGATTTATTTTATTGTTTTTTTGTAAGACTTATTTTTATTGTTTTTTGACAGAGAGAGACAGAGAGAAGGGGGAGGGCCCAGAGCAGTTTCCATAGTTGACAGCATTAGTTTTCCATATAGTTTCACTCCACAGGTGGGCGCAGGGCTGCGCAGGGCAGGAACTGGGCCAGGAGCCTCCCACATAGGTCCCGGCAAGAACTGAACTGGGGGCACACCCCAGTTCAGCATGTGGGTCTGCATGGGCCGGGGCCGGGATTCAATCCTGTCTCTGGGGCTGTAAAGCAAGCGCTTAAGCCACTGAGCCATCCCAGCTTCCCCCATGCTTTATTTTATTGTTTTTGACGAGAGATAGAGACAGAGAGAAGGGGGAGGGCCCAGAGCAGTCTCCATAGTTGTATGTCATCAGTTTTCAACATAGTTTTATTCCACGCAGGTGGGCAAGGGCCACGCAAGGTGGGAACTGGGCTGGGTGCCTCCTGCATGAGAAGCTCTCCCCAGCAGGAACTGGGCTGGGGGCCCTCCCACATGGGAAGCACACCACAGTTCAGTATATGAGCCCTCACGATCTGGGACTGGGATTGGGACTCGATCCTTGGACTCCGGAGCTGCAAAGTGAGTGCTCAACCCACTAAGCAACCCCAGCTTACCCCCCATTAAAAATTCTTTGGGGGAAGCTGGGATGGCTCAGCAGGTTAAACACTCACTTTGCAACCCCGGAGCATGAGGATCAAATTCCAGCCTCACCCCAGGCGGACCCACATGCTGAACTGTGGTGTGCCCCTAGTTCCGTTCTTGCCGGGGCCTATGCGGAGGCTCCCAGCCCAGTTCCCCGCCCTGCGCAGCCCTGTGCCCGCCTGTAGACTGAAACTATATGGAAAACTAGTGCTGTCAACTATGGAGACTGCTCTGAGCCCTCCTCCTTCTCTCTGTCCCTCTCTGTCTGTCTCTCTCTCTCTGTAAAAAAAAACAAACAGTAAAAATAAATCTTTAAAAATAATTCTTTGAAACATCTGTTTTTATGCTTTGTAATAATTCCATTATATTCCACAATCTGTTTAACTGGTTTTTATTGGAAATTTAGATTACTTCCAATTAGAGTATATATTTATCATATGCATGTCTGATCATGTTCCTACTTAAAACCAGTGGCATTCATCCCTAACAGGACAGAGCTCATGGCTATAAGACCCTCCACAGCCAACCTCACCTTCACCATCTGCTCCCTACACTCCTTTCTGTGAAGCTTTAACTCCATTCTTACCAAGACTCACTTCTATCCACTATCTGCTTCTAAATATTAATATGTCTCAAGACCCACCTCAAGCTTAATCTCCTCTCTGGTCTTCCCTGACCTCCTTCAGTAAGAGTAAGCCTCTTCTTTCCTGTGATTGTGTAGCATCTTGGAGATATGACCATTATTGTACTTTTCTTTCTCATTATTTTCCTGATGTTTAAAAATAGTATGGTAGTACATGTTCTTATATAGAAAGTATATATTTTTGCATATAGAGTGAAAAGCCATTTATCTCCACCCTTTTATCCCAGTCCTCTCCCAGAGGTAGCCACTATTAGCAGGGTTTTATTGTGTTTTATGTGTCCCTTCCCCTTCTGGATCATGGGCACACAGCCAGGGCCCAGAGCCTGTCTGAAGGCTTGGATGCCTGGAGAGCCGCAGAGCTGCGGAGATTTGGCGAGACGCGCTCATGTGCCCCTGGAGTTTGGTAACCTCACTGCTTTCTGTGTTTCTACTGGTGCCATTTCTAAGGATCTATGAGCAGCTTCCAGAAGTACAAAAAAAGAGAGAAGAGGAAAAGAGGAGATCAGAATATAAGTCGTACCGGCTGCGAGCCCAGCTCTATAAAAAGGTCAGTCAGCCCTAGAAGCGAGACTGATAGGTTTATCAGGGGAAAAAGAAACTGAGAGAAACATACCTGACCTATTTGGATGAACAGCACACCTGGGAGTGAACTTACACTCATAGTGCATTGTACCACTGCTGAAATTTGTAAGATACAGGCACATGTGAGTAGATTTTAAATCTAAAAATAAAAAGACAAATAAATATAAAAAAGGCACTTTCCAACCATACAAGTACATTTGGAAAGAAGCCAAATTTCATACTTAGGCATAAGTGTAGAGATGTGTCATTGTGGAAATGTTCAAACCTATTAGATTGCTGTGTTTTCATTCCAGAATCCTAGATGGTAACTTTATGCCCCTGTGGGTAAATCATGTACTCTAGAACTTCTAAAATAAACTGGAAAACATCCAAGTGTAGCGTAAGAGGTGGCAGCTTACACAGTCAGTGCTGCCACCATGGTTTCCTGCCCACAGCCCCAGCAGGGCCCTGAAACTCTCGGGCCAGGGGACTTGCTAGCAATCAGTTTCTTGAGAAACCAGACAGGCTACTGTGCCTGAAGGCTCAGATCCTTCACTGCCCTCGTTTCCTTCCCAACCCCCTCACTTTACCTCCAGAGAACTCTGAAAGTCAGGAACCAAAAGCCAAGTTCACAGCAGGACAAGGTGAGATTGGAAACTGCTCCTGGAGCAGACCCCAGAGTTTGGGTCGGCACCCCAAGTGGGAGGTCCCAGGTACTGCATGGCCCATCCGATGTGTCAGCATCAGGCCACTCATTGTGCTTGTGCGTTTGTAAACTGATGATGGTTAGTCTATCAGGATTATAGATTATCTGTATCTGTATAGAAATAATTGATATTGCCTATACAAGGGCTGTCCAGAAAAAATCCAGCCATTTTCAACATAATGAGAACATTTACATGGTTAGATACGTTCTGGACAGCCTTTGTATGTCATCTTTCCTTAAACATTTCAAGGGGTATTTTTTGTATAATTACTATAGTTTCTGAAGGTGGGCAAGATAAACAAGATTTGGGTAGCGCCACACTGGTCTCTTCAGCAATACGTCTGGGGTCGAGTGCCTGTCTGCCTTTGACAGAAGAGTTTCTAACATCTTTCCTGCCTTTCTTTTCTTCCACAGAAAGTGACCAATCAACTCTTGGGGAGAAAAGTTCCCTGGGATTGACAGAAGATTATATTCTGCAGAGCCTTCGGATTTTATTTTATCAACTTGAAGAAGCACAATTCTTATTTTTATGTGTCTGGTTTAATAAAACTCTTTGTGCATGTATAATTTAAAAGTAATAACCTAAAGAGTCTAGGGTGGAATGGTGGGTAAGATAACTAGTAGTTTGGGAGCAATGCGTTCTGTACAGTGGCCTTCCCTACAAGGATATTTGCTACAATCTTATCTCTTAAGAACAATTAGTTCCTTTTTGTATGTGTTTTTATACTTTTCGAAAATAAATAACTTCTTACTAACTCATTGTAAAGCAAGCAACAGAGGGTCATTTCTTTCCCATCTGGAGATGTGCAGGGAGCTATGCAGTGTGTCCCCTGAAGTGTCGGGAGCCTCCACCTAAAAGCCTCAATCAAGGGAAATGGGCTGTGGAGAATGAAATGTGGCCTCTCTGTAGAAACACAGCTCAGCATGGCAACAGCCCTGTGTAGGCATTATGGAGAGGGTACCCGCCTAGTGTTCCCACTGGGCATACCCAGAGCTTGGATCATGAGCCTCCCCTTAGCCTCATCCCAACCGCCCCATGGTCTGGCTTTATAGGTGAGGAAGAAAGGCCTTTGGTGGGTTTTCCTCCACCCACCCTCTTGTTTTCAGGATTGAAGCCTCAGATCATTTAGCATCCCACATGGAACCAATGTTTATGACCTAGCAAACCACTTCTGAAAAGCGGGAGTCCTGTCTGCTCCTCTCCTACCTGTATCCCCATTGTCCAGAAAATAGTAGCGCAAGCCAGTTTCACCTTAGACATTAGGGTACATTCTACCTTTCTTCTTTTCCTCCTCCTCACTCTTTTCTTTTTCTTCTGCTGCTGGTACCTTGTTGCACAGTTGAAATCCAAGGCTCTGCTCTGGACTTAACAGAAAATAGAAAGTAAAGCCCCTTTAGAGGTCAGCCCAGCTTTCCAGACTTCTGCATAGGGTTTGGGGTCCAGCAGGTCTCCAAGGAGGCATAGCCCAAATCACACAGTCCTAGGATCCCCAATCCAGTCTCATCACAGTGTTCTCCCAGCCTCCCATTGCTCCCCATTAGACAGTGTAACATCAGAATCTAAATCCAAAACCTCAACTAACCATGGGGCAGATGGGGCTGGACTTAAAAACTGTCTGCTAACTTCACTTCATGAGACAGGGTCCAATTGAGAAAAGGGGAAAGTGTTCCTAGGGACCCACTGTCAGTCCCTAACTTAGAGCCAAGAAGGAAACCAGGGAGCAGCTCCCACACTCAGGCGACACACACCTAGTGCCATCTTATGACAGGCAGGCATTAACTCCAGACCCCAGAGAGTAACAAAAGAAAACCTATTGTTTCCTGAATCTCCCATTAGATAGTAAGCTCCATGGAGGCAAGAATCATAACTGCCTTGTTCACTTCGTTTGGCCAGGACCTAGCACACTGTGTAGGCACATGTTTGACTCAGTAAGGATTGGCTGAATGGCACAAGGTCAGATGTAAGGCCGGAGGCCCTGGGAAAGGCTTTAGGGAGCTCTTTGATAGGTTACAGGAGGCACCTGAATGTCAAGGATATATGAAAGCCTCTGATGGAATCTGAAGTTGAATGAGGGATAAATACATAAAGGGATGCTGGCTGGGATGGCTCAGCAAGTTGAGCGCTTGCCTTGTAACCACAAGGTCTGGGGTTTAAATCCCAGCCCTGGCCTGTGCAAACCCATATGCTGAACTGCAGCACAGTGGACAACCACCAGATGGCGTGAGGCTCTCACCTCCCATGTGGGAGGCCCCCAATTCGGTTCCCACCCATGTGACCTCACATCCACCTGTGTGGAATGAAACTCACAGTGATGCACAACCATGGAGACTGCTCTGGGTCCTCCCTTCTCTGAAACAATAAAATACATATTTAAATAAAATGGGTACATATATGATCTTGACATTAAAAACTAAAAAAGACTTAAATGTAAAAGGTAATAATACATTAAAACATTAGAAGTACAGGAGTATCTCTAAGAACTCAAAAATTTCTGAGGCATACAATTACACACCACAAAGAAAAATTGATAAAATGTAAAGATTTTGTTTATCAATACCCAAGGCACACATGGAAGAAGATAATTGCAGCATATACTCGTATAACCAATAAAGAAAGGATTAGTAGCCAAAGTATATGAAGAACTCCTGTGAGTCAATTTTTTAAAAAGGCAATCTATAGGAAGCTGAGCTAATTAAAACATGAACAGGCAATTTCACAGAACACACCTAGCATGTAAAAATAAGAAAAAGTGCCAAGTTCATTAGGGAAATGCACATTACAGTATTAGAATAAAAATACCTTTTATACTGACTGGCAAAAATTTTAAGTCTGACACTTAAGTGTTGACACTGGAAGTGTATCAAATGAAATTCACATGCTGCTTAAGATTGTATTCACTCTGCAATCGGCAATGCTAAGTACAGTGTGCACTTGGCAAAGTGGCACGGCGGTCAGCACCAGGGAGGTTCACAACAGCCCTCAGGATAGCAAAGAACACGACTGATGTTCTCTGACAAGAGAATGGGTAAATACAAATGGGTATACTCACACAATGGAATTCTAGACAGAAAACAATTAACAGCCACACACATCAACCGTGAAGAATCTTAGAAATAGTGTTGAGTCAGAAAAGGCAAACTGGGGAAGCCGGGATGGCTCAGTGGGTTAAGCGCTCACTTTGCAGCCCTGGGGACTGAGGATCGAATCCCGGCCCCGGCCCGTGCGGAACCATATGCTGAACTGGGAGCTCCCCCAGTTCAGTTCAGTTCAGTTCTCTCTCTGTCTCTGTCAAAAACAATTAAAAAAAAAAAAGGCAAACTGCAGAAGAAAATTGTATGATGTCATCATTATAAACTCAAAAACAAGTCAGGTCAATATATTGTTGATTGACATGGATATGTGGGTTTTTTAATTATCAGTTATAATTGACATTTAATATTTTCTATTAGTTTCAGGTGTACAGCATAGTGGTTAGATACTTATATAATTTATGAAGTGATTTCCCACCCCCCCGCAATTCGTCTAGTATCCATCCACCTGGCACTATACATAGTTATCACAATACTATGGATTATATTCCCCTATGCTGTATTTTACATCCCCTTTGACTATTTGGACATGTGGGTTTTTTTT
>PVKE010024410.1:0-23834 GCA_004027555.1 Craseonycteris thonglongyai | reverse complement strand
TCTCCAACAACATTTTGTATAAGTGTATCGGAATTCTTGATGAAACAGGTAAATCGGGTCTGACCAAGAGCTCTGTTGTGAGTGATCCATAATATGGCAAAATGCAGCAAATGTAGCCAGTCTTCGAGTCAGCTAGAGTATAAACTCTGATACCCCATTTTGTCAGTTTCTTAGGATTGTATGTTATGATTTGACACTTAAAATCAGCCAGGCGCTGTATTGGCACCGCTCTAGTTGGCGTTTCAAATCAGTTGGGTGCTGTATTGGCGCTGCTTGAGTTGGCGCTTCAAATCAGCCTGGCGCCGCAGCGGCGCCACTCGAGTTATAAGAGCTACAATCACTTCAAAGTCCATGGTACACGGAATTCCACCCCAGACATTGCAAGCAATCGACGATTGACCAAAATTGGCCCCGCGATCGACCGGTCGATCGCGATCAACTTGTTGGCCACCCCTGGTTTAGATCATAAATGGATGTTGTATCTTGTCGAATGTTTTTTCTGAATCAATTGATATAATCATATGGTTTTTGTTTTTAATTTTGTTTATGTGGTGTATTACTTTGATCGATTTGCATATGTTGAACCATCCTTGTGCCCCTGGGATGAATCCCACTTGATCGTGATGTGTAATGTTTTTAATGCATTGTTGTATTCTATTTGCTAGTATTTTGTTCAGGACTTTTGCATCTGTGTTCATCAGAGATATTGGATTATAGTTTTCTTTTTTTGTGACATCCTTGCCAGGCTTTAGTAATAGGGTAATGTTGGCCATACAGAATGAGTTGGGAAGTAGTGCCTCTTCTTAAACTGTTTGGAAAACTTTGAGGAGCATGGGTGTTAGTTCCTCTTTGAACGCCTGGTAAAACTCATTAGTGAGACCATCTGGTCCTGGACTCTTGCTTTTGGGAAGGTTTTGGATGATTGTTTCAATTTCCTTATTGATTGGTTTGTTTAAGTTATCCAATTCTTCTTGATTCAGTCTAGGTAAACTATGTTTCTAAAAACTTGTCCATTTCTTTTAGGTTGGAAATTTTGGTGGCATATAGTGCTTCATAGTGTTTTTGTATGATTGTTTGTATTTCTGTGGTATCAGTTGTAATTTCTCCCTCTTTCATTTCTAGTTCAGATTATTTGTTTTATCTTTTTCCCATGGTAAGTCTAGCCAGTGGGTTGTCAATTTTATTAATTTTTTCAAAGAACCAGCTCTTTGTTGTGTTAACTTTTTCTATTGTTTTTTATTCTCTAATTCATTAGTTCTGCTTTAATTTTTATTATTTCCTTTCTTCTGCTGGTTTTGGGTGTTTTTTGTTCTTCTTTTTCTAGTTCTTAAAGATGTAATATTAGGTTGTTTACTTGTGATTTTTCTTGTTCCTTGAGAATGGTCTGTAGTGATATAAGCTTCCCTCTTATTACTGCTTTTGCTGCATCCCAGTAATTATGGTATGTTGTGTTGTCATTGTTATTTGTTTCTATGTATTTTTTAATCTCTTCTTTTATTCTTTGATGCAGTCGTTTTTTAATAACATGCTGTTTAGTCTCCATATATATGTGGTTTTTCCTGTGTGTTTTTTTTTGTTTGATTTTTTGTTTTTTTTTGTAGTTGACCTCCAATTTCAAAGCTCTGTGATCAGAGAATACACTGATATAATTTCAATCTTCTTAAATTTGCTGAGGCTAGTTTTGTGTCCCAGCATATGGCCTATCCTTGAAAATGTTCCATGTGCACCAGAACAGAATATATAGTCCTGTGTTTTAGGATGAAGTGTCCTATAAATGTCAATTATGTCCAGTTGCTCTAATGTATCATTTAAAGCTGATATTTCTTTGTTTATTTTCTGTTTGAACGATCAGTCCATGGCTGTCAATGGGGTGTTTAAGTCCCCTACTATAATTGTGTTTTTGTCAGTTTCTTTTTTTAGATTTGTTAGTAGTTGCTTTGTAAATTTTGGTGCTTCTAGGTTGGGCGCATGTACATTAATAATTTTAAAGTCTTCTTGTTGTATAGACCCCTTTATCATTATGAAATGTCCATTTTTATTTCTTATTATCTTTTTGATCCTGAAGTCTGCTTTCTCAGATATAAGTATGGTTACACCTGACTTTCTCTTGATGACATTGTCTTGGAGTTTGTCCCACCCTTTCACCTTGAGTGTGTGTTTGTCCTTATAGCTGAGGTGTGTCTCTCATAGACAGCATAAAGTTGGTTGGTTTTTGTCCTTTAATCCAGATTGCTGCGTTGTGTCTTTATATCAGTGAGTTCAGTCCATTTACATTTAGGGTGCTGATTTATATATGAGGCTTTCCTATAGCCATTTTATCTTTTGTTTTCTGGTAGCTCTTTTTTTTTTTATTGCTTCTTTGCTTTTTTTCTTTACATTGATTATTTTAGTTTGATGGTGTTTATGACTGGTTTTTTTTCTGTATTATCGTCTGTTGTTTTTATTTATCCCAGTTCTAAGTTCTTTTTCAGTGGTCACCATGAACTTTATATAAAACAAAGTTTCATATATGCAGTGCTTCCTTTTCTTAAGGATGTTTCTTATCTCCATTCTCTTTGGAAACTTAAGTCTTTAATTCCCCCCTTTTTTATATTTTTGTTGTTCCAGTTTATCCCTATTTACTTTTACTTTTTGTTTCAGGTCCACTTGCCTCCTTCAGTATTTCTTTAAATGCTAGCCTTGTGCTGGAGAATTTCTTCAGTTTTTGTATGTCTGCAAACGTTTTTATTCCTCCTTCATATCTAAAGGATAACTTTGCTGGGTATAGAAATCTTGGCTGGTAGTTTTTTTTCTTTAATATTTTCAATACTATGTTCCATTCCCTTTTGGCTTGTAGAGTTTCTGTTGAGAAATCTGATGATAATCTGATAGGCCTTTCTTTATAGGTTATGGTGTTCTTTGTTCTGGCTGCCTTGGGGATTCCTTCTTTGTCTTTGAACTTTGACATCTTCAGTATAATGTGCCTTTGAGAGGGTTTATTAGGATTCAAGTATCTAGGGGTCCTGTTTTCTTCTTGAATTTGAGGTTCCCGTTCTTGCCATAGATTTGGGAAGTTCTCATCTACTATTTGTCTGAGTAGATTCTCTGTGTCCATCTTGTCCTCTGCTCCCTCTAGAATACCTATTATTCTTATATTATTTTTTCTAATGGAGTCAGATAGTTCTTGTAGATATTTTCATTTTTTAGTTTTTAGGTGTCTCCCTTCTTCCTTCTGTGACATTTCCAAATCTTTTGTCTTCGATTTCACTAGTTCGTTACTCCTTCTGGTCAGCTCTGCTTCCTATGCTAGCTATTTTATTTTTTATTTCTTTTATTGTGTTGTTTATCTCCAGAATTTCTATTTGCATCTTTTACATAGATTCCATTTCCTTTCTGAGATCACTTAGCTCCTTCTGTGTCCTCTACCAGTTTTCTCTGATCTCTTTGAATATTTTCATAATTGCAACCTTGTACTCTCTGTCATTTACCTCATATAATTCCACATTTTCAAGTTCCCTTTCTGGAGATTCTTCTCTTTCTTTCTGAGCTCCTTTGTTCAAAGGGGTATTCATTGCTGCTGGAGAGTTTTGTCTACTGGACATGAGGACTTTTCCCTTAGTAGATGTGAAGGTATCTTTCTTTTACTTCCTAGCTGGTGTTAGTATCTTATAAGATTTTCTCACAGTGGGAAACTTCCCGGGAGATGGGCTTCTCTTCGATTCAGTTTCCCTGGTCTTTATATGCCTTCTCTTTGGGACGGTATGGTGGATAATGCTATTCTATGCCTCTGAGATCCCACTGCTGTCAGAATTTGACATACCTAGATCCCTCTGCTGGCTTCAGTTGAACAGGTGGGGATGGGGCTTTTTTGGAAAGGTGCAAGTCTGTTTGTGTCACAGGGTAATGGTGGCTTCCTTCTGCTGGCTTCAGCAGGAAGAATATGGGTGGGGTTTGTTGGGAAAGGTGCAGGTCTGATTGAGTTACAGGGTAATGCTGGCTTCCCGGCAGCAGCTCACTGAAGGCAGGCCATGGGCGAGGCCCATGGGGCAAGCCCTGGGGGACAGCAAAGGGAAGCAACCAGGCTCCATGTCTAAGGCCACGTAGTGCTGTTGTTGGGGCCTCACCTCAATGAGGGCCACTCTGCCACAGCCACCAACACACTCCTGATGTTGGTGCTCCTGCCACTGGAACACCCACTTCCAGTTCCTGTTGCCGGCCTCACACTCTGAGAACCCCCCAGCTCCAGCCACCTGACCCAGGCACCAGCAGCTGCATCCTCACTCTGGTCACCCACCCTGATCTCTGCCTGCTGCCAGTGCCTCGCTGCGGCCTCCTTCCCCATGCTCTGGCCACCCTCACCACGCCCCAGCTGCTCCCTCCACACTTCCTCTGGGGCCTCTCGCCACCATCAGCCGTGCCTGCTTTCTCCATCCACCCCATGCTCTGGCATCTGTGCTTCCACCTCTGTCTGTTCCAGGCCTCCAACCCATCCAGAGTAGTTCTGCACGTGGACCCGCACCCCCATGCTCCCACCTCAGTCAGTCTCTCCTCTGCTGGACTCAGGGCAGCCTCTGGGTTGGTCACTGGGTGGGTCTCTGCATCACGCTCCATGGCGGGTCTCTACACTGCTCCCTTTCTTTCGCTCTCACTCACCTCCATTTCTCCAGCTTTAGGAAATTTATTGGGTCTCTCAGCCAAGGCTATGCACTACTTAGGGATTCTGTGGTTGGATTTTAGTTGTTTAAATTGTTGTCTTTCCAGGAGAGGTTTCAAGAGCTCCTCTCATGCTGCCATCTTGACGTCTCCCTCTCTGTATTTAATTCTATGTATTAGGTAGACCTGCCATGTTTTTCAGTCTTGGCCAGGTATCCTTGGGCTTTAGGTAGCCTCTAGAACCCTGGTACAGTCTCCCAGTCAACTGCTCTGGATTCTCTATGAGTGTCCTTTGTGTTGGTTGTGTGTGCCCTTTAGTTATAGTTGAGCCTTAATTGCTATTTGCATGTCAGTAGTGTTTTGCCACATCCATAGATTATGTGATGCTGTGGACAGGTTTTATATCACTGAGTGGGATTTTCCCAAGCAATCTGGTACCTGTTGAGACTATCACTTTTGGGGATAATTGGGCAGTGCTCTGCTATAGTTGGAAGCCAACCTCCAAGTATGTTGGAGCCTCTTAGGAGTTTCGGTGAAGGCCCTGGTCACCCACTTTTTGTGACCAGCCAGGGACAACATGATAGGGTCTACAAAGTGAATTGTGGTTTTCTACTGTTTTTGCTAAACCCAGATACATGCAACAGATTGAGGATGGTTGTCATACCCCACTACCAAGCCTGGGGTAGCTCCACAAAATCCAGGAAACCTTGAGGCCTCTTGCCACCTGCTGAATCATGTAAGATTTATTTGCTGAAAAAGCTTTGAGTAGAAAAGGAGTTAGATATGAAAGAGTCTCAGTGAGTCACCAGGATAGAATGGGCAGAGCTCACCAGACCAATTAAAATTCTAATTCATGAGAGTGGGGTGAAGGTGCAACAACAGGAAAGATGGTGACACTTGTTGTATGCATGGGAGGAGGACACCACACAGGTATAATGGCAACTGTTCTTTAGCCCTCACATTAAAGCCACATACCTCAGTCTGCCTCTACCGATGCTTCCTACAACCCCTGAGACACAATCCTCTGCCAGTACCCAAGGTGATTTCCTGTGAGTGAGTGTGCTCACCCTTTAAGAGGATGTCTGGGTTTTCCATAGCTTTCCATTTCACTTGAATGGTCAGAATCCCCACCATTTTTCATATCCAAATGTGGGGATTTTTTTCCCCCAAGACCAGTACTTTGAGCTGGGGAGCCTGGTGTGGGACCAGGGTTCATTACTCATTTGGGAGGAGACACCATTGTCGAGATGTCCCCTCTTATTTTCAACTGCTACACAGAGGTTTGGGGCCAGCTCATTTCACATCTCTGCCCTTCTTAACTAGTTTCCAACATGGTTTCTTTATATTAGTTATAAAACTATTTAGCTAGACTTCAGATGATTCCCAATGTTGATTGTTCTATAATTCAGTTTTTATTTTAATGTTTTCACAGAAGAAAGAGAGCACGTGTTTATTTGCTCTGCCATCTTGGATCTCTCTAGCATTATAAATCTTGACTGTGATAAAACAAATTATTTTGTGAGTGCAATGGAATGACAAAATTAAGTTTCTAATAGATGCAGTTCTTTTACATTATTTTCTTTTTTTTAAGATTTATTTTGTTTTATTGACAGAGAGAGAAACAGAGAGAGACAGAGAGAAGGAGGAGGGACCAGAGCAGTCTCCATAGTTGTACATCATCAGTTTTTCATATAGTTTCAGTCCACAGGTGGCCATGGGGCTGTGCCAGGCAGGAACAGGGTTGGGGGCCTCTCACTTGGGCCTGGCAAGAGCAGAACTGGGGGCATACCCCAGTTCAGCACATGGGTCTGCATGGGATGGAGCCAGGATTCAATCCTTGGACTCCAGGGCTGCAAAGCAAGTGCTCAACCCACTGAACCGTCTTGGTTTCCACTTACATCATTTTCTTACCAAGAACGTCAGCTCTAGGTTCTTTATTCAAACTTTTAACCTTGGCCTTTCTAATTTTCTAGAGCTCACTCTTTTTTTTACCTTCCTCTCTCCTCTTTACCAGCCCCATTTCTCATTAGCTCTATTGTAATAGCACGACTCTCTAAGAATTGTACATTGATCACCACCAGCTTATACCTTGGAGGTCCTGGTCCTGGAAATGTTTTGCAAAGGCAGGGTAAGGACCAGAGAATGCAGAAACATAGCAGGAAAATAACAAACCAAAGAATAAAATAAGCAATTCCAGGGTTAGTAACGACAGACACAGGGACAAAAGGAACAGACATAGGATCATGCTTGCACCAGGAAAGAACAAACAGAGCAGAAGTAGTGGAGTAAAAATGTACTTTTCTTGTCTTCTCCAGTGATTGGAGACAGGTTAGAACAGAAGGCTTCTAAACCAGGGAGACCTGTGGGCTTTGGGTCCCATGGCCCATAGTCAGTCTAGGACATGAACAAGCATTCAGCAAAATTAACACTTTCCCAGTTTAGGACTTCACAACTCTAGTCATTAGTGGTGGATTGTAAATTGTGGAATCTGGGACAGTAGCATATGTGAGTTTCAGCAGGGTCTTAATCTAGCTGATCAATAATTTGATTTAAAAAATCTTCAGCAAACATTGGCAGCACTGTACAAAAACCTCAGTAAAATTTCATAAACTTGGCATATCAGTGTTTCCCAGCAACTGCATTTGTGTCAATGTGTGGTGGTGTCTTGCTGAGCAGTATTCATTATTGTTGTTGTATGTTTTCATGTTCTGTCACAAGACTGTCAGAGCTCAAATTAGAGCAACAAACATTACATTTCTTGTTAAATTTGGCAAGAATGGAAGTGAAATTGGGAACATGTTAGTCTACATTTGTGGGGATAATGCCATGAAGAAAATGGCAGTGTACAAATGGATTAAACATTTTTCTGAGGGAAGAAAAAGTGTCACTGATGAACAAAGGTCAGACCAGCCAGTAATGAGCAGAACTGATAAAAACCTTGCAAAAACTTGTCAATTGTGTGTCAGAATCATCATCTAATTGTGAGAAGCATAGCAGACCAAGCAGACATCAATAGAAAAACATTTAAAAATTTTTTCACTGAAAATCTTGGCATGAGAAAGGTGTGTGAAAAAATGGTCCTGATGGGGCTCACTGATGAATAAATGCAAAGGAGAGTCAAAATTTACCAAGACTGTTTGAAGAGGCCAGGTGTAGTTTTGGGCTGTGTTGTCACAAAATGTGGGTGTATCAATACAACCCTGGACTAAAGCATCAAAGTGCACAATGGAAGTCAGCCAATTCTCCATGACCAAACTCAAGAGTCAAAATGATGTTACTAAACTTATTTGATATCAGAGGTTTCATTCATTATGAATTTATACCAACTGGACACACAGTCAACCAAGTTGACTATTTGGAAGTGCTGAAAAGGCTGCATGAAAATATTAGACAAAAACAACCTTAATTTTTCACTGACAACTCATGACTCCTGCATTACAGCAATTCACTAGTTCACACAGCACTGTCTGTGAGGGATTTTTTAGCTAGTAAAAAAATATATGTATTAGAACATCCTCCATACTCACCTGACCTGACTCCAAAGAATATTTTCCCTGAAAAAAGAAAATGGAAAGGAAGATATTTTGATGACATCAAGAGTAATATGATGATGGCTCTGATGGCCATTCCAGAAAAAGAGTTCCAAAATTGCTTTGAAAGGTGGACTAGGTGCTGGCATCAGTGCATAGCTTTCAAACAGGAGTTCTTTGAAGGTGACCATAGTGATATTAAGCAATGTGGTATGCAATACTCTCTCTAGAATGAGTTCACAAACTTAATTTCTAGACCTCATATAGCCACCATTGTACAGTTTAATCCTTTCAATAGAAAAAGCCTCCATTCAACCCCCAATTGGAAGTCTATCTTCAATATCGAGTGGCCAAAAATCTGAGAATTATTTCATATTCCACTTGTTCCTTTCTTTGTACTCTAAGAAAATATTTAACTGATTTGGAAATCAGCTTCTTCTCTATAAAAAAGGCAATAAAAATGTTTAACTAACAAAATCAGAGGAGTAAATTGGGAAGCAACTATTGCCTTACTGTAGAGAAAATAAGTCTTTATCAATGTCCATAATTTTCTCTATAATTAGTTTGTGATACAAATCCAGGCAGTGTTCCACTACATAAAATACAGATTTTTAAAATTAATTACACTGATATGCTTCAACTTTTATTCACAATTTTGTACACCTATTATTAACTGGGAGCTTTGCAGGTAACAGAAATGCCATGGTAATCAAGGAAAATTGCTGAACTGGTTCTCAATGAAATAAGGGAAATATACTAAGGCACTAAGTATACAAACAGTTACCTTATTAAAGTTGAGAAAAGTTTTGAAATAAAAATACATTGCCCAATAAGAATGTGTATGAGATGCTAATCTAATATGAAAGACTAAATAAATATCTGAAGAAAAAATTTTAATTAAAGCCTAAATATGAATTGCCAAGCAAAAAAAAAAAAAAAGACAAGAAGGACATCATCAAGATGGCAGCATGGGAGGAGCTCTTGAAACCTCTCCTGGAAAGAACAATGGATTGAACAACTACAGTCCAACCAGACAATCCCTAAGAAACACAAAACCTCAGCTGAGAGATCCATTCATTGCAAGAAAATACCTAAAGCCAGAGGCAAGTGATAAAGAAAAGGGAACAGTGTAGAGACATACTATAGAATGTGACCTGGAGATCTATCTGTTGAACAACCTTGACACTGGCCCAGAGACTGTCAGAGGAGAGACTGGGGTGGGAGCATGGGAGCATGTATCAAGGTACAGAGTGACTCTGGGTGAGTTGGAGGCCTAGAAGGACAAAGTTGCAGGTGCAGTTAGAATGCAGGGTCAATGGCAGAAGCTAGCATGGGTAGCTGTAGTGTGATACTGCAGCATGAGCACAGAAAGAGCCATAATAGAATGGTGTGGGCAGCCATAGTGCAGTGCAGGAGACCAGAGAGAGGCACCAGCATCAGTCAGAGATCAGTGCAGGTGATCGAAGCATGAGACCAGCTGCAAAAGCATGGGTTGGGTGGCAGGAGTGTGGTACTAATGGAGTGTAAGGTTGGTGACCACAGCAAAAATTGGGTGTTCTATGGTGATGGAAGGGGAGCTGATACGGGGTGATGGGCACATAATACGATGCATGAATGATGTGATGTGGACTTGTACATCTGTAAACTATACAATTGTTACCAACCAATGTCACCTCATTAAATTTAACAATAAATAAAAAATATAATTTAAAAAAAGTAGTATTAAAAACTGAATAAATATCATTGAAGGCAAAAAAAAAAAAAAGAATTGGGTGTTCCAGTGGTTGGAGTGGTGGCACCAGGAATGTACTGGATGCTAAAGCAGAGAGTGGCCCTCAATGAGGTAGGGCCCCAACCAGAGTACTTCATGGCCTTGGACACAGAGCTTTGCTGCCTCCCCTTGCTCTCTTCCAAACATTGCCTTCCAGCTCTGACCAGAGCCTGCGTTGAGTCAGCTGCTGCCAGAAGCTGCCATTACACTTTGATGCAAATAGGTCTAGGTCTTTAAAAAATAAACCCACTCCTACTCATCTCGCTGAAGCTGGCAGAGGGATCTACTAAAACTAGACTCATGAGTGTGGCAGCTCCTGATTGCAGTGGAATCTCGAGGCACAGAATATCATGGCCCACCATATCTTTACAAAGAAGAAGCATACAGAGACCAAGGCAACTGAATCAAAGAGAAGCCCATTTTCTATGAAGACTCCCACTGTGAGGAAACCAAATAACCAATAAAAAATATTGTAAGATACTGCAGCAACACAAGCTATAAAGTAAAAGAAAGATTTCTTCACATCTACTAGGGGAAAAGTCCCTATGTCCAAGAAGAGAAATGCTCCAACAGCCATTAATATTCTAGTAAACAAAGATGCTCAGAAAGAAATGAAAAATAGCCTGAAAAAGAAGTTGAAGATACATAAATACACGAGCTAAACAGAAAATTTAAAACTGCAATTCTAAAAACACTCAAACAGATATTTAAAAAAATTGGCATAGTACACAGAGAGAGCTAAGTGATCTCAGAAAGAAAATTTATGAACAAAATGAATACTTTAATGAAGAAATTGAAACTGTAAAAAAGAACCAAATAGAAATTCTGGAGATAAAAAAAATAACCACACAATAAAAGAAATAAAAATGAAATAGCTAGCATAGGAAGCAGGGCCAACCAGAAGAAAGAAAAAAATTAGTGAAATTGAAAACAGAAATTTGGAAATGTCATAGCAGAGAAAAGAGAGAGAGACCTAAGAGGTAAAGAAAATGAAAGACCTCTATGTGAACTAACAATCTGATTCTATTAGAAAGAGTAACATAAAAATATTAGGTATTCTGGAGGGAGCAGAAAATAAGATGGACACAGAAAATTTGCTCAGACAAATAGTAGATGAGAACATCCAAAATCTGTGAAAAGAACTGGAACCTCAAATTTAAGAAGGAAACAGGACCCCTAGCTACTTGATCCCAGTGGACCCTGTCCAAGGCACATTATACTGAAGATGTCAAAGGACAAAGATAAAGAATCCTCAAGGCAGACAGAAAAAAGAACACTGTAACCTATAAAGGAAAGCCCATCAGACTATCATCAGATTTCTCAACAGAAACTCTAAAAAGCAGGAGGGAGTAGAATCAAGTATTAAAAATAGTGAAAGAGAGACATTACCAGCCAAGAATCATCTACCGGGAAGCTGGGATGGCTCACTGGGTTAAGTGCTCACTTTGCAGCCTCGGGGACTGAGGATTGAATCCTGGCCCCGGCCCGTGCGGAACCACATGCTGAACTGGGGAGTTCCCCCAGCTCAGTTCTCACCAGGGTGAGACCCCAGCCCATTTCCTGCCCTGTGCAGCCCCTCGACCACCTGTGGAATGAAACTATGTGGAAAAACCAATGATGTGCAACTATGGAGACTGTTCTGGGCCCTCTCCCTTCTCTCTGTTTCTGTCTCTGTATTTCTCTCTCTCTCTCTCTCTGTCAAAAACAATAAAAATAAATCTTAAAAAAAAAAAAAAGAATCATCTACCAAGCAAAGTTATCATTTAGATATGAAGGAGAGGAAAAAACCTTTTTCAGACATACAGCAATTGAAATAATCCTGTAGCACAAGACCAGCATTTCAAGAAATACTGAAGGAAGATATTGGACCTGAAACAAAAAGTAAAAATGAATATAGATAAACTGGAACATCAAAAACATAAAAGGGGAGGAAGCAAAGGTTTAAACTTCCAAAGAGAATGGAGATAAAAAGCATCCATAAGAAAAGAAACGACTGCATATAAAAATTTTTTTTACATAAAGTTTATGGAATTATTAAAAGAGAACTTACAAGTGAAACACATAACAAAAATAGAGAGGAAGAGAGAAAACAATCATAAATACCATTCAATCTAAAATAACTAATGAAAATAAAAAAGGAAAGAAGCAATAGAAAAAAAGAGCTACCAGAAAACATAATAAAAAATGGCTAAAGAAAGTCTTCATATATCAATCATTACCCTAAATGGAAATAGACTTAACTCACCAATAAAATGACACAGAGTAGCAAACTGAATTAAAGAACAAAAACCAACCTTATGCTCCTTACAAGAGAAACAACTCAGTCACAAGGAGAAACAGATTCAAAGTAAAAGGGTAGAAAAATTACTCCAAGCAAATGGCATGCAGAGAAAAGCAGGTATAGCCATACTTATATCTGATGAAACAGACTTCAGGATCAAAAAGATAATGAGACAAAGATGGACATTTTATAATGATGAACATGACAAAACAACAAGAAGACATGATACTTATTAATATATATGCTCCCAAACAAAAAGACAAAATTTACAAAGCAACTACTAACAAATCTAAAAGGAGAAACTGTCAAAAATACAATTATAGTAAGGGACTTAAACACCGTCTTGATAGCCATGGACAGATCATCCAAACAGAAAATAAATAAGAAAAGATCAGCTTTAAATAATTCATTACAGCAATTGGACATAGTTGACATTTACAGCATTCTTCATCCTACAACACATGACTATACATTCTTTTCTGGTGCACATGGAACATTCTCAGGAATAGATCACATGTTGGGACACAAAGCTAGCCCCAGCAAATTTAAAATGAATGAAATATTCTCTGATCACAAAGCTTTGAAATTGGAGATCAACTACATAAAAAAAGCAGGAAAAAACTCATGTATGTGGAGATTAAACATCAAGTTATTTAAAAATGACCAGATCAAGGAAGAAATAAAAGAAGAGATAAAAAATACATACAAAAAAATGACAATACAAACACAACATACCAAAATGCTGGGATGCAGCAAAAGCAGTAAGAAGAGGGAAATTTACATCACTACAAACCTATCTCAACAAACAAGAAAAATCACAAGTAAACAATCTAATGTCAAATCTTAAATAACTGGAAAAAGCAGAACAAAAATCACCCAAAGTCAGCAGAAGGAAGGAAATAATAAAAATTAAAGCAGAACTAAATGAAATACAGAATAGATAAACAATAGAAATATTGATACAACAAAGAGTAGGTTCTTTTAAAAAATTCATAGAATTGACAAACCCCTGGCAATGTTCACCAAGGAAAAAAGAGAAAAGACACAAATTACTCAAACTGGAAATAAAAGAGGGGAAATTACAACTGCTACCCAGAAATACAAAGGATCATACAAGAATACTGTGAAGGCCCTAAATGCCACCAAATTTTGCAACCTAGAAAAATGGACTAGTTTCAAGAAACAAATGGTCTCCCTAGACTGAATCAAGAAGAACTGGATAATCTAAATAGACAAATCAACAGTAAGGAAATGAAAGTAATTTTCCAAAATCTCCCTAAGCAAGAGTCCAGTACCCAATGGGCTCACTAATGAGTTTTACCAGGCATTCAAAGAGGAACTACCACCTATCCTCCTCAAACTTTTCCAAAAAAATGAAGAAGAGGCAATACTTCCCAAGTCATTCTATGAGGCCCAACATCACCCTAACACCAAAGCCTGGCAAAGACATCACAAAAAAAGAAAACTATAGACCAATATCTCTTATGAACACCTATGCAAAAATCCTAAACAAAATACTAGCAAATAGAATATCACAATGCATTAAAAAGATTATACATCATGATCAAGTGGAATTCATCCCAGGGGCACAAGGATGGTTCAACTTATGCAAATTGATCAATGTGATACACAAACAAAATAAAAGACAAAAATCATATGCTTATATAAATTGATGCAAAAAAAAGGCATTCGGCAAGATACAACATTGATTTATGATAAAAACACTTAATAAATTGGGTATAGAAGGAAAATACCTCAACATAATACTGGCCATGTATGACTAACCCTCAACAAATTTCATACTGAATGGGGAAACACTGAAACCTTTTCTTCTAAAATCAGTAACAAGACAGGATGTCCCCTGTCACCACTAATATTCAACATAGTGCTGGAAGTTTTAGTCAGAGCTATTAGGCAGGAGAAAGAAATAAAAGGCATCCAAATTGGAAATGTAGAAGTAAAACTGTCACTTTTTGCAGATGACATGATTCTTTGTGTAGAATACACTAAAGATTGCACTAGAAAGCCATAGAAATAATAAATGAATACAGTAAATAGGCAAGATACAAAATCAATGTATGAAATTTGATAGCATTTTTATATATGAACAATGAAATTTCAGAAAGAGAGATGAGGAAAACAATACCTTTTGTGATCAAAATAAAAAATAAAATAATTAGGAATAAACAGAACAAAAAACATGAAGAAATTATACATGGGAAGCTACAAAACAATATTAAGAGAAATGGAAGAAGACACAAAGAAATGGAAAGATATTTTGTGTTCATGCATCGGAAGAATCACCATAGTTAAAATGGCCATATCACCAAAGCGATATACAGATTTAATGCAATTCCCATCAAAATTCCACAGACATTTTTTTTGAGAAATAGATTTTTAAAAATCGCCAGATTCTTATGGAATCACAAAAGACTCCAAATCACCAAAACAATCTTACAAAAAAATAATGGGGTTGGAGGCATCATGCTCCCTGATTTTAATCTATACTACACAACATCAATAATCAAAACAGCTTAGTATTGGCAGAAAAATAGACATATAAAGCAATGGAACAGAATCGACAACATAGAAATAAACCCAAAAATATGTGGGAATGTAATTTTTGACAAGGGAACAAAAATATATAATGGAGGAAAGAAAGCCTCTTCAGTAAATGGTGCTGGGAAAATTGGAAAATCAAATGAGAAAGATTGAATCTAGACCAAACTGTCACCATATACCAAAATTAACTCACAATAGATGAAAAACCTCCACATAAGACCTGAAATAATTAACTGCATAGAAGAAAGCATTGGTACTAAACTTATAGATCTTGAGTTCAGAGATGACTTTTTGAACCTGGTCTCAAAGGCAAGGGAAGTAAAGGCAGAAATAAATGAATGGGACTATATCAAACTAAAAATCTTCTGCACAGCAGAGAAGACTGTCGACCAAGTAAAAAGAAAACCAACTGATGGGGCTAATATCTAAAATATATAAAGAACTTGTGCAACTCAACAACAAAAAAACAACCCAATTAAGAAGTGGGCAGAAGTGGAAGCCAGGACGCTCAGCAGGTTGAGCACTTGCCTTGCAGCTCTGGGGTCTTAGGATTGAGTCCCGGTCATGGCCCCAGCCTGTGCAGATCC
Source organism: Craseonycteris thonglongyai (assembly GCA_004027555.1). Taxonomy (NCBI): domain Eukaryota; kingdom Metazoa; phylum Chordata; class Mammalia; order Chiroptera; family Craseonycteridae; genus Craseonycteris; species Craseonycteris thonglongyai. The sequence goes on along the minus strand of PVKE010024410.1, from coordinate 8,471 downwards.
ATATACTGATCTACGGTGTGCTTCCCATTTGGGAGGTCCCCAGTTCAGCCCCCAGCTCACAGGGACATGCCTCCCATGAGGAAGGCCCTTGGCCCAGTTCCCACCCTGCATGCCCCCCTACCCCAGTCACTTATGTGGAATAAAACCATGTCAAAAAGTGATGCCATACCACTATGGAGACTCCTCTGGGCACACCCCCTTCTCTCTGTCTCTGTCTCTCCATCAAAACAATAAAATAAATCTTTAAAAAAAAGGGCAGAAGACCTGAACAGGCACTTCTCCCACGAAGATATACAAATGGCCAACAGATATATGAAAAAAATGCTCAACATCACTAGCAATTAGGGAAATGCAAATTAAAACCACAATGAGATACCACCTCATACCTGTTAGAATGGCTATAATCAACAAGACAAGGAATAACAAGTGCTGGAAAGGCTGTGGAAAGAAAGGAACCTTTATACATTGCTGGTAAGATTGTAAATTATTATAACCACTATGGAAGGCAATATGAAGATTCCTCAAAAAATTAGGAACAGAATTGCTGATATATGTATCCCAATGTTCATCACAGCACTGTTCACAGTAGCCATGCCATGGAAACAACCAAAGTGTCCTTTGATAGATGACTGGATAAAGAAGTTGTGGTACATTTACACAATGGAATACTATTCAGCAATAAGAAACGATAAAATGCAGCCATTTGTAACAACATCGATGGGCCTTGAAACCAACATATTAAGTGAAATAAGTCAAACTGAAAGAATCAAGAAACATATGACCTCACTTATAGGTGGATTATAAAACTGAAAGTAACAAAGAAACATAAACTCATGGACACAGTCAATAGTTTAGTGGTTACCTAAGGGTAAAAGGTAAGGTGGGTGAAAGAATGGGGCTGGTCGGGGAGTAGGGTGGGGACATTATATATATGGTGATGAAAAAAGAACTAACTCTGGGCAGTGAGTACATAATGCAATGCATAGACAATGTACTATAAAATTCTACACCTGGAACCTATGGTATTTAAGTTTTACCAACCAATGTCACTCCAATAAATTTAACAATAAAAAAAGAAAAAATTATATAAATAAATTATTAATAAATTGAATTGCAAAAATAAAAATGAAAAAAAAGTGAACTTCAGAAAAATCTTCAATAACCCATAAAATTTGTCACAAATACAAATAAAAAAAGAAAGGAAAGACAAGAATAAATTTGATGTGTTTAGGAAGCGAAACTAGGACAGTGTGTTGATGTACTGTTTTCATTCATCAACAGCAGTCAGTCCCCTGGAGTAGTTTTTTTTAACTTACTCAAAATACAGTGCTAACTTCATTAAGATTCCTGAAGTATTTTTTCTATTAATACTAGTATATTAAAAAATCAGTTGAGGGGAAGCTGGGATGGCTCAGTGGGTTAGGCACTCACTTTGCAGCGCTGGGGATCAGGGATCAAATCCCGGCCCCGGCCCGTGTGGAACCATATGCTGAACTGGAAGCTCCCCCAGTTCAGTTCTCTCTCTGCTCTGTATCTCTCTCTCTCTCCCTGTCAAAAATAAAATAAATAAATAAATAAATATTAAAAAATCAGTTGAGTTTAGGACAAGTTGAATTTAGGATAAATAAGAAAGTGACTAAAATAGTATATTATGGAATCTAAAAGCTGGGTAGGGAAAAATAGAAAGAAAAGTTAGGGATGTTATGGAAGAAGGGTTTATGATTATGTCCGCATGAACATGCATGAAAGCTTTATTGAGAACATGTAGTGTATCAGGTAAGACAGGGTATAAGAAGATGCCTATAACCAAGTTTCTGCCTTCAAGTAGCTAATAATATAAATGTGGAGAGATAAATGCATAAGCAAATAAGTATGACAGTTTAGAATATTGGCATGAATAAAGCAGTACCTGCATGTGTCTCTTCTGAACTGCTCAAAGGGCATTAGAGACAGCAAAGAAAATGTCAACACATATACATGTGCATACACACACATGCACACACGTACGTGATCTTATCTCATCAAACAAATTTTACTCCTTACATTTTGTTGTTACCTGGTGTTCTTTTAGCTCCAACTCCTGGTTTATCTATGAATTAGTGAAGTCTCATCATAGTGTTTTCAAGGCATGAAAGATAAGAGAAACAGAGATTGAGAAAGAAATGTTTGCTTTCTGCTGCCTAGTGTGTAGGTTCAACCTACATGTGCTTAGATCCTTGAGGTGGCAAAATATGAAATGGTTACAAAATATAAGCAACATGCAAGGCTTTACTTCTTACTCACAAGTAATGTATAATAAGATGGTCATATTGATTAAATGTATAGCTTATTTTTCAGAGATTTTAGGCAATAGATGTTTTTATTCTGGGATAGGTTTTTGAGAGGAACATAGATGGTTCCCATCCAACTCCACCTAATACACATCAACACACACGAAGTATGATTTCTTGTAAAATAATAAGTCACTCAGTAGAAAAACACAAAAGAAGAACATCTATTGTGCAATTGCTTGTTAAAAGAGTCAGGGAAGTGCAAATGAAGTAAAAATAGAGTGTAAAAAAGATGGCGGCATGAGAGGAGAATGCAGATAATTGCCTGGGAAAGGACTTGTGAACAGTGTGGAATCCACAGGGGAAACCCTGAGAAGCAACCTCAACTAAGAGAACCACACAATGCAGAACAACACCAAAGGTTAGAGGAAAAAGGGGAGAGCGGGAAAGGAAAGGGGAAGCAGCAGTTCAGGGACAGGGACTCAGAGCACGGCTCAGGGCTGGCAAAAACAAAGGGGGATTGGGGGACTACAGTCAAAGTGAAGCTGAATCGAGGGCAGGCTGAAAGCCGAGACCTAGGGAGCGTGGAAGCCCCACAAGACTGTGGACAATTTCACATCCGAACTCAAGGGACAGCACGCAGTGCCCTAATCAGATCATGGAGCCTAAAGTGGAACAGGGACTGTGGAGCAGGGCAGCTGCACTTCCCGGCGGGCAGGGTGAGAGCAGGGATTCATCCCACAATAGTTCGGCACCCCTGATTTACAAAGGAGATTGACTGCGACGAAGCGCCTTCTGAAGACTGGGCTCTTGGAGTGAGGGCTGGGGCTTGAATGAACATAGCTGCATTAGACATGCTTAGAGTGAATCCGGTGGTCTCAACAGAGCCAGGAGCATAGAGCGGCTGACAGCCAATCTGCAGCCTGTGCACACAGGGCTTTCAGCACCCCGCCCACTGGGCTGCCGTGGCGCCACTGCCTACTCCCAAGCCCGCAACTGGGCTTTCGGTGCCCCGCCCACCAGGCCGCCAAGGTGCCGCTGCCTGCTTGAGAGACCTGCTTTCAGCGCTCCGCCCACCAGGCAACCGTGGCTCTGCAACCCGTGCGCGCAATTGGGCTGCAGATCAGGACGCCGCGGTGCCAATGCCCGTGCGTGTGACTGCGCAGCCGACTGGGCCTCTGCCAAGCCCCAGCTTATCCAAGCGCTGCCCTGCAGCGTGGCTTGCAGATACCATTGAAGGAGGGGCAGCCAGACAGAGGAGAGAGAGACCGGAGCTCCTGCACCTTGCCCGCACTGAACCACCAGCCCCCCTGCTGAAAGGGGAATTTGCTATTGTGTCTCAGGCCCAACCTAGCTCCTACTCACACGCCCCCACCCTCAACCACACCTTCACTACCCTGCTATCTAACAGCTAAGACAGCAACATAAAGTCCCCCAGGACACAGAAGCTGTCTGCTTCCCCCAACCCTCTCCCAAAATCTATTCCTCCCACAACTGAGTCCAAAAGAAAAAATAAAGAGAAGCCTAAGAGGCAACCCCCCAGAGGGAAAACATACTCATGCCTAAAGCAAAAAGAACCACATCAAACACAATGCACACCTCAGAAACCAAAGCTGCTCCAGAAGAACAGGAGCATTCTTTAGTAAAGGAGCTTGCACACTTGGAATCAAATCTAAGTGAAACAGAATTCAGGGCTGCCTTAATCAAGACACTCAGAGAGCTCACTCAATGCTGGCAAAGTACCCAGACAAAGTTAAGTGACCTCAACAAGAAATTTTCTGAGCAAAATGCGTACTTTACCCATAAAATTGAGAAGCTGGAGCAGAACCAAAAGGAACTCCTTGAAATAAAAGGCATCATGGGAGAGCTGGAAAAAGAACTGACCAGCACAAGAAACAGGGCTGACCAGCTACAGGAAAGGATGACTGAAATCGAAGATAGAAACATGGAAATGTCACAGGGGGAAGAAGAAAAAGGAGAATTAAGAGAAATGAAAGAGCCCTACAAGAACTCTCTGACTCCACCACAAAGAACAATATTAGAATAATAGAAGTACCAGAAGAAAGCGAAATGAAATCTTCTCAGAGTCTACTAAAACAAATAGTGGATGAAAATTTTCCTAACCTGTGGAAAGATTACAGCCCCAAATCCAAGAGGAAAGCAAAAGCCCTCCGCCCACCAGGCAACCGTGGCGCTGCAACCCGTGCGCGCAATTGGGCTGCAGATCAGGACGCCGCGGTGCCAATGACCGTGCGTGTGACTGTGCAGCCGACTGGGCCTCTGCCAAGCCCCAGCTTATCCAAGCGCTGCCCTGCAGGTGCGGCTTGCAGATACCATTGAAGGAGGGGCACTAGACACTAGCAGATCTTCTCCAAGGCATATTGTTCTGAAGATGACAAAAACCAAAGACAAAGAAAGAATCCTCAAGGCTGCCAGAAAGAAACAAAATATAACTTTAAAGGAAAAACTATCAGGCTGTCACCAGACTTCTCAGCAGAAACACTGCAAGCCAGGAGGGAGTGGAGCCCAATCTTCAAAATATTAAAAGAGAGAAATTTCCAACCAAGAATTAACTATCCAGCAGAATTAACCTTTAGATATGAAGGAGGAATTAAGGCCTTTGCAGATATACAGAAGTTGGGGGAATTCTCCAGCTCAAAACTGGCACTCCAAGAAATACTAAAGGAGGCTATCTGACCTGAATCCCGAAATCAAAATAAATGGAGAAAAGTTGGGACAACAAAAAAATAAAAAGGAAAGAAGAAATGGATACAGGATATCCTCATATAGCAATCATCACCCTGAATGTAAATGGACTGAATTCACCAATAAAGAGGCACAGGGTAGCAGTATGGATAAAAAAACAAAATCCAACCATACGCTGCCTACAAGAGACACACACACCTCAGCCACAGGGACAAACCTAGACTCAGGGTAAAAGAATGGAAAACAATACTCCAGGCAAATGGCAGTCAGAGAAAAGCTGGAGTGGCCATACTGATTTCTGATGAAAAAGACATCAGGATAAAAAAAATAATAAGACATATAGATGGACATTACATCTTGATAAAAGGAACAATACACCAAGAAAACATGACACTCATCAATATATATGCCCCCAATCAAGAAGCACCAAAATATATAAAGCAGCTACTAACAGATCTAATAGGAGAATTTGACAAAAATACAATTATAGTAGAAGATCTACACACCCCCCTGACAACATTGGACAAATCATCCAAGCAGAAACTAAATAAGGAGATTGCAGCTTTAAATGATACATTGCAGGAAATGGACATAATTGACATTTACAGATCATTTCATCCTACAACAAAGGGCTATACATTTTACTCTAGTGCACATGGATCATTTTCAAGGATAGACCATATCCTGGGACTTAAATCCAACCTCACCTAATTTAGGGGCATCCAAATCATACCAAGTGTATTCTCAGACCACAAAGCGTTGAAACTAGAGATCAACTGCAAAAGATCAAGTGCAGAGAGAACCACATATACCTGAAGATTGAACAACATGCTACTAAAAAGTGACTGGGTCAAAGAGGAAATAAAACAAGAGATTAAAATATTTGTAGAAATGAATGACAATGAAAACACGACGAACCAAAATTTCTGGGACACAGCAAAAGCAGTATGAAGAGGGAAATTTATATCATTACAGGCCTATCTCAAGAAACAAGAAAAACTACAAGTAAACATCCTCACATTTCATAGAGCTAGAAAAAGAAGAACAGAGGCCCCCCAAAACCAGCACAAAAAAAAATTAATAAAAATTAAAGCAGAACTTAATGAAATTCAGAAGAGAAAAACAATAGATAAAATTAACGCCACAAAGAGCTGGTTCTTTGAAAAATTAAATAAAATCGACAAACCACTGGCTAGGCTCACCAAAGGACAAGGAGAAAAAATTTAATATTTCCAGAATACTGGATGATAGAGGAAAGATTACAACTGATGCTGCAGAAATACACACAATCATATGAGATTATTATGAAAGAATCCATGCCAATAAATTTGACAACCTAGAGGAAATGGACAAATTTTTATAAACATAGTTTACTTAAACTGAACCAAGAATATTTGGATAACCTAAATAGACCAATCAACAGTACAGAACTTGAAACAATTATTCAAAAATTGCCCAAAGGCAAAAGGCCTGGACCAGATGGCTTTATCAATGAATTCTACCAGTCATTCAAAGAACAACTAATGCCCATCCTCCTCAAACTACTCCAGAAAATTCAAGAGGAGGCAGGACTACCCAACTCTTTATATGAAGTTAATATCACCCTGATACCCAAACCTGGGAAAGACAATACCAAAAAGGAAAACTATAGGCCAATCTCACTGATGAACACTGATGCAACAATCCTAAATATAATTTTACCTAACAGAATACAATAATCCATTAAAAAGATTATTCACCATGACCAAGTGGGATTCATCCCAGGGGCACAAGGATGGTTCAACATACGCAAATCAATCAATGTAATCAAGCACATAAACCAAACAAAGGATAAAAACCACATGATTATCTCAATCAATGCAGAAAAAGTGTTCGACAAGATACAACACCCATTTATGATACAAACACTGAATAAAATGGGAATTGAAGGAAAGTACCTCAACATAATAAAGGCCGTATATGACAAACCCTCAGCAAATATTATACTGAGTGGGAAAAACCTAAGGCCTATTTTCCTAATATCAGGAACAAGACAGGGATGCCCCCTGTCACCACTGCTCTTCAACATAGTACTAGAAGTTCTAGCCAGAGCAATCATACAAGAGAAAGGAATAAAACGTACTAGAATTGGGAGACAAGAAGCTAAACTGTCACTCTTTGCAGATGACATGATCCTGTATATAGAAAACTCTAAAGACTCCCTCCGAAACCTATTACAAATAATAGACAAATACAGTAGAGTCGTAGGATACAAAATCAATGTCTCAAAATCAACTGCATTTTTGTATGCCAACAATGAAACTTCAGAAAGGGAGATGAGAGGATCCATTCCCTTTGCCATTGCAAACAAAAAAATGAAATACCTAGGAATAAATCTAACAAAGAATGTGAAGGACTTATACACTGAAAACTATAAGACACTCTTAAAAGACATTAAAGAGGACTCAAAGAAATGGAAAGATATTCCATGTTCATCGATTGGAAGAATCAACATAGTTAAAATGGCCATAGTCCCCAAAGCAATATACAGATTCAATGCCATTCCCATTAAAATCCCACAGTCATTCTTTCAAGAAATAGATTAATGGGAAGCCAGGATGGCTCAGTGGGTTAGGCGCTCACTTTGCAGCGCCGGGGACCGAGGATCGAATCCCAGCCCCGGCCCGTGCGGAACCATATGCTGAACTGGGAGCTCCCCTAGTTCAGTTCTCTCTCTGTCTCTGTATCTCTCTCTCTCTCTCTCTCCTCTGTCAAAATAAATAAATAAAATATATATAAAAAAAAAAGAAATAGATTAAAAAAATCATAAAATTTATATGGAACCACAAAAGACAATGAATCGCAAAAGCTATCCTAAGAAAGAAGGATAAAGCTGGGGGCATCTCACTGCCTGACTTTTATCTGTATTACAAAGCCTCAGTAATCAAAACAGCTTGGTACTGGCAGAAAAACAGACCCACGGACCAATGGAACAAAATTGAAAACCCAGAAATAAACCCACATATTTATGGACAGGTTATTTTTGATAAAGGAGCGAAAAATATACAGTGGGGAAAAGAAAGCCTCTTTAGTATATGGTGCTGGGAAAATTGGAAAACCACATGCAAAAGGCTGAATGTGAACTGCGATCTCTCACCATATTCCAAAATTAACTCAAAATGAATTAAAAACCTCCAAATAAGAAAGGAAACAAGAAATTGCATAGAAGAAAACATTGGTACCAAACTTATGGACCTGGGATTCAGGGAGGACTTTATGAATCTGACCTCATTGGCAAGGGAAGTAAAAGCACAAAGAAACAAATGGGACCTTATCAAGCTAAAATGCTTCTGTGCTGCAAAGGAAACCATCAACAAAGCAAAGAGGCAACCAACCAACTGGGAGAAAATATTTGCAAACAATGCCTCTGATAAGGGGCTAATATCAAAAATATACAAAGAACTTGTACAACTCAACAAGAAAAAAACAAGCAATCCAATTAAAAAATGGGCAGAT
>PVKE010024409.1:0-23832 GCA_004027555.1 Craseonycteris thonglongyai | reverse complement strand
AGAGACAGAGAGAAGGGGGAGGGCCCAGAGCAGTCTCCATAGTTGTATGTCATTGGTTTTTTACATAGTTCCATTCCACAGGTGGGTGCGGGACTGCGCAAGGCAGGAACCAGGCAGGTGGCCTCCTTCATGGAGCTCACCCTGGTGAAAACTGAACTGGGGGCATACCCCAATTTAGCATATGGGTCCGCATGGGCCAGGGTCAGGATTCGATCCTTAGACCCCGGAGCTGCAAGATGAGTGCTAAACCCACTGAGCCATCCTGGCATCCCCTGAAACTAATATAATATTGTATATCAAATGCAATTGAAAAATAAAAGTATTATTTAATAAAAGTCAAAAGGGATAAAAACTTTGGAGACCAAACCCAGAAATATATCAGACTTATTTTATTTTGGACTATACATGTAAATCCAGGGAAATGATTGAGAATTTTTAAACTTATGTATAAAGTCATGTGTTCTACAGTATTAATTAAAGGAAGTCATGCTTGGAGAACATGACATTCTATTAATAGTGTAGATCTTTCTTTTTGGAGCTGTTTGACATGTTAGGAGGTAATGATCATACATGCTGCCACTATAGTTTGTCAGTAAATTACGTCTAAGTAAACACACATCCCTAACATTTGCCTCTGGTCTTAGAATATTGTTTATCAAGAGTCAAATTTAAGCTTCCATATTATGAATTCAGACATAATATTGGCTTTAATTATAATAATTGCTAAATTAAGAAAAAAGTTATATTAAGTTTGATAATGTATAATTATTTATCTGTATCCTTTCTAAAAAAATGTAAAGTAGTTTGTAAAGAATAACAGAGGCATTTAGAAAAAAAAACAAAACCACAAGAGAAATATAACCAAAGCCAGTTTATGAACAAGATGGTGGGAGTGGAAGGTATAGGGATGGTGAATAATTAATCTGAAAACTTAAGGATGATAAGATGTTCAAAGTTAGTAGAAAACTTAATTCTGGACTTCATGATAAAAAGGGAAATATGTTTCATGGTCCTCACTGACTACTAAAATGAAACTGACTAATTACTCAGAAGAAAAAAATATTGCCTAGTATTGAACTCAAAGACCAATTTACCACACAGATCTTATTATGGACATTGAACAAATAGTCATCAAATTGCAATTTTATGAAAGATGCCAAAATATTCCTCATATGGTCATTTCAACATAAGCTTTTGTCATAGGTCTAAGATCATAATGTTGAATAGATTTTATGAAAGCTGAAGATATAGATTATTTTTGTAATTTTGGCGTGATAGTAACATGACCAAGGAAAGACTCAATAATTACTATGCCTTTTAGAGTGTCGACTTAGTAAACAGTGGAAAAATATTGAAGACATGTTTTAAGACTCAACATGTTCTAAGATATTTTGTTTTCACTAATTCAGCATATATTTACTGATGTCATAACATATATGCTTATTCTATATGTGCCCTAGAATGTTCATGAATTTCTCATCATTAAATGGTCCTCTAGTATTCATATATGATATGTATAGCCACTTGATTCTAAGGAGAAATTATACTTACTGTCAATTCACTCTCTGAGATGTATACATATTGACTTTCGTATTTAACTACTGTTTTCATGAGGTCTATAGATAATTTTCACCTATGGTAAGGTGAGGATATGCAGGTAAGAATTAAAAAACTTCAAGAAAAATATTAATGGGTCTAATTTGGTTAGAATATTTTAACTTGTTAATAGATAATTAAAAAAAATATGAGCAAGAGATGGAAAATATCCAGAAAAATTGTCAGACCCTCATAAACATTAATCTGGCTATTTGATCTAGCCATTTGTGTTTGTAATAAAAGCAACTGTTTCTGTTCCAAGTTCATATGCTTATAATTTGAGACTTGACTTTGTGAACACAGACAGCTAATACACATTCCAGATCATACATTTTGATCATAAAAGGTGACAAAAGATGAAAGATAAAATGTAATGCAAAGCCCATTTTAAATTCCAAAGCATAAACATAACAGCTTTCTCACCTTCTGTTCTTTGTTTTCATGGTAAATTGCATGTGACATTAATTTGAAATGAGTGAGGAGCCTCTCCAAAGAGAGCAGACAGGATGGGATTAATTTCACTGAGGCTCTCCTCTGAGAGACATTGTGAGGAATTATGGTAGGCAATTTTATAGGTAGTATATGTTTCAAATCCTGTCCATGTTATCTCCTACGTGAAAGAACAGACATGGGTTCAATAACTTGATTAACAAAGCACACCAAGTGAGGATTGTAATGATGGCAACAACATGAGAAAGCTGATTTCAAAGGGGGTTAGGTAACCTGTCCGAAGTACCACACCAAGGAGATTTGACTCCACAGTGCACAAGTAGCATTTAGTCTGGAGAGACCACAGAAACGTATAGTTTTAGAATTGAAAGAGACTTCACGGATCATCTTGGTTGTTCAATGCCCTCCACCACACCAATTTTATATGTGAGGAAACAAAGGTACAACAATATTAATGTACTTTCAAATGAAGATAATAAGGTGTGAGATTATTGGATCAATTTAATTCTTTGTCCAGTACATCAGAAGCATTCACATTTTAATGAGTAACCAAGAGGACACTGATAATAATCATTAACTTTTTTGTGGAGAGAAGGATGTTGTCAATAGGTCAATAAATCATCAGCAAACTAAATGAACAAAATCCAGGTGCTTGAACTTTCCTGTGTACCCTACCCATACCTCCCTCCAGCCACCATTTTTCTTGTTCAAGAGAACATGGGATTTTAGAGAAATTCTAAGAGCATATTTTAGGTGTATGATGTTCCTCCAAATTAGCCTACTGATTTCCAACTGAAAGTACTTCGTTATTTAAAACAATTAGGAGAGGTGGCCTATTTAAAAAAAAAATCAGTAGTTCTGAAAATCTGAAACTGTAAAGTTTTCTAGATGGTCTGTGTATTAGATCTGCAGAATGAAAAAATTTTGTAAGGTCTATTTTTGCTTTGGACAGAAATGAATTCTTTACTTATGACATTGTATTTTTACAATGTCAAAAGATAACAATTCCTTTGCCTCTCATTCGAGTAAAGCCTGTCTTCCCTCAGTATTTTTAGCCATGTCCAGTTAGGAGCATGTGATCCACAGAACTTCTTTCCATTAAAGAACTTTTTCCCATTAGAAAACTACTTCTTTGAAGATGGAAATCCCACATACTCCTGCTCTGAGTAGCTAGTTTCAGTGTTTGCTCATCCTTATATTACAATTAGGAAGTTAATCTTTGCATCTACCATGTATGATTCTCTGGCTCTGCCTGCTATGCTGGCTGTGACAAGCTGGACAGAAATGGACTCACCTGGATGCTTTTCAGAACAGATAATGCTCAGTGGAGTGGCTGACACCATGTGAGGTGCAGAACAAATTGTAATGTGCCCAGCATGCCCTTTATGTGACAAGAATCCTACTCTGATGCTCAACTCAAAGTGGCCACTGCATTAAATCTCAGTACTTCCAAATTATTCTATTGCTATTGCTCCCTTCCCCTACCAAAACAGCTATTTGTTAGCTATTGTGTGGAGCAAAGTGATTATTTGATGAAATATTTTCATTTAGGTATGAATGTTTAAAAAGACTATTCTCTAGCAGTCATTTACTTTAAAAAAATAAGCACCTGTTGAGTAAAAAATAAAATGCTTATTACTAAAAGATAGTAGAAAGTGGAGCTAATGCCTTCTTTGCAGGCTTGTATAAAATTTAGAAATAATAATAATAAAGTACTTAGCAGGTTGTATCTATAAATAAATACATAATATCTATTATTATTAGATCCTGTAGTTCAAATAGTCTTTCACTTTATAAATAATATTTTCATGGTCTTAGTTGAAAATTTTTTTTTTTTTTAAGCATATGTTATTTTTTTTATTTTTTATTTTTAATATATTTTTATTTATTTATTTATTTTTAACAGAGAAAGAGAGAGAGAGAGATACAGAGACAGAGACAGAGAGAGAACTGAACTGGGGGAGCTCCCAGTTCAGCACATGGTTCCGCACGGGCCGGGGCCGGGATTCGATCCCTGGTCCCCGGGGCTGCAAAGTGAGCGCTTAACCCACTGAGCCATCCCGGCTTCCCCAGAAAATTTTTTTTTTTTTTTTTAACACTATCCATATTAACAGTTCTGAAATACAGAGTAGACTAATCGCAATTTCTTAAATTTGTCCTTATATGGTCTTATGAAACTAATATAATATTGTATATCAACTATAATAAAAAAATGTGAACTGTAACTAAGATATAATCAGTGCTGAGAACAAAGGAAGGGTACCCCCATGGTTAGTAATGTTATTCACACATAAAAATATTAGACATATTTTCAAATGTGCTATTTTCCTGACTCATGTTTGGAGTAGGAATCATTCTAATCCTCTATTCTTTCATAATATACTTGTGTAAAGCTGATCCTATGCCACCTTGTGCTTGAGCAGATTGTTTTCCTTCCGTAAAATAATTACATTATTGGCATCCCACAAAGCACCTTCTGTTTTTATCCATTCTGTTTTCCTACCTTGTCAGAAATTTCAGTTTTAATGTGATTTACTTAGATTGTAAGCCACCCATCCTATTTAGAATTATTCTTAATTATAATCATTCAAATGATTAATAGAAGTGGTAAATGGCATGTGGTTCAGAGCTGATCCTTAAGATAATCTTCAGTGCCCAAGTCCCAATTAGTTGTGATAATATGATGGAAAGAAGGAAATATTGAAAAGGGGGAGAAATATTTGGAAAGGGAAAGAAGCCATAATGAGAGAGGGGGAGAGAGGGAGAGAGAGAGAGAGAGAGAGAGAGAGAGAGAGAGAGAGAGAGAGAGAGAGACCCAGAGATCCAAATAGCCAGAAAGAAAGATATACAAGGTCTGACAATTAAGTTCATGAACTCATCCTAAAAAATGTGCTACATACCTCATTGATGAATTTCAATATAGTCACCTTCGAAGTACTCCCCTTGGGAAGCTATGCACCCATGCCAGTGCCTAGTCAACACTTCAAAGCAATTTTGGAACTCTTTCTGGCATGAGCATCAAGAGCTAATGTCATATGACCCTTCATATTCTTAATGGTGTCAACATGTCTTTCTTTCAATATTTCCTTTATCTTTGGGTAAAGAAAAAAGTCATTGGGGGCCAGATCAGGTGAGTGGGAGAGGTGTTCCAATACAGTTCTTTGTTTATTGGCTAAACACTCCCTTTCAGATAGTGCCATGTGAGCTGGTACATTGTCATGATGCAAGAGCCACAAGTTGTCAAAAAATTGAGACAATCTTCATCTAACTTTTTTCATGCAGCCTTTTCAGCACTTTCAAATAGTCAACTTGGTTGACTATTTGTCCAGTTAGTACAAATGCATAATGAATGAATTTGTTATGGATAAAAAAATATTATCCATAACATTTGCACTCTTGATTTGGACTGACAGAACTGTTTTGGTTGTGGAGAATTGGCTGACTTTTTCATGATGCACTTTGATGCTTTGTTATGTAGCACACCTATGTTTCATCACCAGTAATAACACAGCCCAAAACATCATCTTAACTCTCCAAAAGGTCTTGGCAAACTTCAACTCTCCCTTGCTTTTTTTCATTGGTGACTGCCTCCAGGACCATTTTTGCACACACCTTTCTTATGCCAAGATTTTCAGTTCAGATATTCCTGTTTCTCTTCCGATGTTTATTTGGTCTTCTACACATTTCACAGTTAGCCAATGATTTTGATGCACAATTCAATGAATTTTTGCAATGTTTTCATCAGTTCTGCTTGTTCCTGGCCACCTTGACCTCTCTTCATCAGTGACACTTTCTTTCCCCTCGGAAATGTTTAATCATTTGTACACTGCCATTTTCTTCATGGCATTATCCCCATCAACGTGGACTAACATGTTCCTCATTTCACTTCCATTCGTGCGAAGTTTAACAAGAAATTGAATGTTTGTTCGTTGCTCTAATCCAAGCTCCGACTTTTTCACAGAGGCACATAAATCATCTAACAACAATAATAAATGTGACTCAGCAAGATGCCATCACACATCGACAGGAACACAGCTGTGAGACACTGATATACCAGGGTTATGAAACCTTACCGAGTTTGTACAGTGCTGCCAACATAAGCACACAGTGGCAAGTTTGGGAACTTAATTGTCACACCTTGTAGATGAATAATAGGGTTAAATGAGAGAACCTGGAAAAGGGGGGGGAAGTCTGCAATAAAGAGGGAGACACATAGTAAATAGGTTCAATAAGCAAATAAAAGTTCAATATATACACCAAGTCTTAAAGCTAGCACACCAGATGTTCATTCAGCATCTATTTTAAAATACACTCTTAAGATAATTAAAAAAATTTACCATTAGCATTTAAAAAATTCTCTTTGAGAGGATGCTGGGACGGTTCAGCGGGATGATTGTTTGTTTTGCAGCCCCAGGTCTGAGGATCATATCCCAGCCCGGGCCCTGACCCATGTGGGCCCATATGCTGAACTGGGGTGTGCCCCAGTTTGGTTCTCCCCTTCCATGTGGGAGGTCCCCCGGTTTGGCTCCAGTCCCAGGTGTGTGTTTCACGTAGGAGGCCCCCAGCGGGGCATGCCTCCCATGCAGGAGGCCCCCGTCCAGGTTTCTACACTGAGCAGCTCCTGTCCAACTGTGGAGTAAAACTATATCAAAAATTGATGACATACAACTATGGAGACTGCTCTGCCCCTCTGCCTTCCCTGTCTCTCTGTCTCTCTGTCTCTCAAAAACATTAAAATTAATCTTAAAAAAAATTCTCTTTGAAAGTTAATCTATTTTTATATAGAGAGCAGAATTAATAACATGTATATTTGGTTTTGACTAACATAGCAACTGAGGATTTTCATTTAAAAGAATTTCAGTATGATATGCTAGAACAACTAGGGGTTTGAAATCTAGGTAGATACGAGCTCAAATCTTATCTTTTTTACTTCTACCTGTTAATTCCATGAAAATCATTGAATTTCTTTGTCTCAGTTTCTTCAAATGCAAAATAAAATTGAAATTAAAAGTCTCTCAGTCCTGTAATAAAGTTTAGAAATGATGTACATAACGTGTTTATAGATAGTTTGTCTAAAATAAATCAAAGCTATTTTTATTCAATCATGTAGCCCAATTTATTATTGATATAAGTTTATATATATATAAGTTTATATATATATATATATAAATTGATATATAATATAAACTTATTATATCAATAATAAATTGATATATATAAATTATAAATATATATATATATATATATATATATACACACACACACATACATTTTGGCCTGGATCCCTAGCATTTTATTAATAGTAGGGCCTGTGTATTTTTGTTTTGCATGTTTGATATTTTGTCATTAAAAATATGAAATGTTAATATACAGAACATAACCCCCACAAAATAACTCCAAAATTTTATCTGATTATTTTCTTTTTGTGACCAGTAATTTATCTTGTTTTGCTAATGGGCACCACTTAACCAAGTGATCAAGTTAACATCACTAATGAGAAAAACTCTTGTGTGCCCTCTGATGTGGTGGATTGAGAACACAACATCATTTATTAAGAATTCTTGCCAAGAATACATACTTTAATCTAACAATGAAGCTTCCAAGACATCCAAATCGGGGGATATTCTATTAAAACAAACGGGCTATATTCTTTGAAAAAAATGTGAATGTTGTGAAAGACAGAGGAAGGCTAGAAACTTTCTAAATTAAAAAAGACTAAAGATATGTCAACTAAGTGCAATGAGGGATTGTGGATTGGAGCCTGGATTAGGGGAAAATTTGCCATAAAGATTACTATTGCAAAATTGGTAATGTTGGAATATAGATAGTATATTCGATAATATAATATTGTATTAATGTTAAAATTTTGTAAGAGAATATCTATAAATAAATATGGATAGACAGAAAGAGACAGAGACATAGGACTAAAACAAATATGACAAACTTAAAAACTGGTGAATCTGAGTGAAGAGTAGCCATAAATTCTGTGTTCTATTTTTGCAGTTCTTTTGTAAGTTTAAAATTTAAAACTAAAAAGTTCAAAAATAAATTATATTGTTTTGTACAAAGCAATTGAGGTTTTGATGCAACTAGTTGACTTTTTCAGTAGTATTTACTTAGAAAAGGTTTATAAGCCCAAATCAGGCATAAGTCTGCCTGTTGTAACCTATTAAGATTAATTTAACATAATTGATACCTTATTCTCCTCAATGTCCTTAAAATAAGTAATGAGGGTGACAAATTCTCTCTCATCCTTTTAATGGGTGGCTCCCTCAGGCAAGTACAATATCATGGAGAGATTTGCTATAAAGTTTGCATTATTAATGTGAACTGAATTGATTTAGAAAGCAGGAATAAAAAGGAGCTATTTAAAATTTCCATATGCAAAAGTTGGACTCAGCAAATAAAAATTAAGCCTTTTTTTGGTGGTGGGGAAAAATTTCAATTTACTACATTGATTTCAGAGAAAACTATTAATATATACATTTTGAAAAATATTTTAAATATCTTAAAATTGTTTTCTCTGAAAATTTAAGAAATTACCTCCCATGTAACTTCCCCTGAAGCCTGAAAACAGGATTAAATCTTTTTGGTATTTAATATTTCAAAAGAGAAAAGGGAGTCTTGAATGTTTTACTTTCCCCCTCTTTATTAGGGATGTGAAATTATATGTGAAATAAAAAATGTGCTATTTTGAAACAACATAAAATTGCAGTGTTATTTGGATCTGCATCATTTCTATCTTTTCAACATTGTGTATATTCATTCATTTTAGGCTATAAATTTGGATTCTAGTTTTCTTTAACATTAAATTTCATTGACAAAACTAGCAAAAACCAATTGCTGATTTATTTCATATATTCTCCAGTTAAGAATGGTCACAGGATCCAAGGGCCATATGTCATGAGGTCGATGAAATCATTCTATGTGGTGGAGGCTGAACTGCTTTTGTAAGTCCCTGGGTGGTCTGGCCGGATTTCCTGGTTGAGTTAGAACAATCTTTTATATCATGAGATGCCTTGCCTAGGTTGTGTAACGTAACCATTAAAACCAAGCAAACCTGTTGCTCAACTACTTCAATTCTGTTTCTTCTACATCCAAATCAGGTTATTTTCATACAAACATGGTTCAGTAGAATATTTACCAGCTGATAAAAAGGATTGTAAAAGTTTCTGTGGACTTAGGAAATTAAAAAACCCCAAAAGTTCGAAAATATGCTGTGGGCCAGGTGGGGCTTGGACGGTACTCTCAAAAACAGGCTTTACTGTCTAGATAAAATTCAGGTTCTACCAAGAACAGGTGATAACAGATGCAATTGTTCTTCACAGGTGGCTCTCCTTTTCTCCTTTCTACCCACCTGGGCTACCCACAAACTCTTTTATTTCTCATCCGAGGACTATGTCACAGGTGTGGTAGATGTGGCCCCGCCACTAGCATAATTCTGGACAAGATGCTGCTTCTCCCCACCAAGGGCTATGACCAGGTCATTGGAGTAGGAATGGGTTGCTCTTGCTCTGTTTGGGCAGAAGGTGGGAGAGAAAGTGAGACAAGTACTGTATGTGAATTGTCCTGACTAGAGAGTGTGTTAAGTCCTGTAGCTCTTGTTCTATGTTTTAGTTTTTAGATAACAGCCATAAGAGTCAGTCATCTATTTCTTTGAAAGTAGATGATTAATTTTTTATGCTTTGTGTTCTGCCTTCCAAATTTATTTTGAGAAAAATGTGGATCAACAAAGTTTGAACTCAAATTCAACTGGTACTCAATTTTAACTGGTACTTGATTTGTTAACTCTTCAAGCATTAATTTCTCAAAAAAAATTATCTCAAAAATTGATTTGGAGATTTTATTTTTAAAAAGAGGAGAAGCAATGCTAGCATTTCTTTCAACAGTTCTATGCTGTAACTTTCCACTGCCAACATCTGAAATTTCCAGGGTTTCCTTATAAAACTGCTCTTGTGTAAAAATTTTCTTCTTTGCTGTATGCTGCAATGTTTCAAGCCTACAACTACTTTGCTGCGTTATGAGGACATTTTAGGGTCGGCACCATGTATAGATTTATGGATTATTAACTGTGTCTATGTACTAAAAAAAATTGATTACTGAGGTGCCTACTATGTGCCTGCTATCACTGTGTGTCAGAGATACAAAAAATGAAACTCTCAGTCTAACTGGGGAAATACATACATATCTGAATAATAATAAAGAAATCACAGAGATGTTAAAAGCTATCTACAAAGTACGACTAGGACCAGACAATGTAATAACTAATTGTGCCAAAGAGAGTCAAGGCATGTGGTAATATTTGATCAAGGTCTTAAAAGGGTGACTAGAGATTTACCCAGTGGGATCACCCAGTGAGAGTAGGCATTCCAATTACAGGGAATATTGTTTGCAAAAGCACAGAGGCCTCATGGAGGCCTGAAATGCAAGATAAACCCTAAAAGAGTCCTGGAATCACAGGAATTTAGGGTACAAAGATTAAATGTAAGTTCCTTTTACCAGTTGGCTGGCTCTCTCAGCTGCTTCTCATATTCTCTTAGTTTCACTCCTGCGACAGCTCCCAATACAACACCACTCTTTTCTTCCCCAGCGTCTCTTGTCACTGAGTAGGTAATTTTTAAGCTAGTTTATGAGCATCAGATTCCTTTCATGAAAGGAATACACTTGTGTCTGTCTCTCTGTGTATATTATTCTCTTTAACAAAACCAGTCCTGCCAAGTCTGGTCACTCCCCCTATTTATTCATTTTATGAATTTTATGGTTTATTCCCAAAGGCTTTTGACTGTTTTCAAGTTAAGTCCATCTTTGAAGCGTGAAGATTTTTCATCATTTACAATAATTAAGTAATATATAGCAAATTCTGTAAACAACCATGAGTAGTCCAAAAAATGTTTTGAGAAATGCTAGCATCACTTATAGCCTTCTAAGATAATTCTTTTTAAAAAATTTAAACATTTTTAAAAAGATTTATTTTATTGCTTAGAGAGAGAGAGAGAGAGAGAGAGAGAGAGAGAGAGAGAAGGGGGTGGGGCAGAGCAATCTTCATAGTTGTACATTATCAGTTTTCAATTTTCAAACACAGGCAAGCGGGGGACTGCGCAGGTCGGGAACCGGGCCAGGGGCCTCCTGTGTAGGAAGCATGCCCTGTGATCACTGAACTGGGGGCCTCCCACATGGGAAGCATACCTCAGTTCAGCAGATGGGTCCACATGGGCTGGGACCAGGACTCAATCATTGAACCCTGGGGCTGCAGGCTAGCATAACCTGCTGAGCCATCCTGGCATTCCCAATATGATTCTTTAAGAGCAATACTCCTTTGGATGTGCAAATTCTAGTGTATCTTAAAATAGTCACATATTGTTACTTTTTAGATGTGATAATGATATTGTGGTTATTTTTTAGTTATATTTTTGAGATACATAAGGAAATTATAGGGCAAAATAGTATGGGAGCTGCTTAAAATAATCCAGTGGTTGGATGAGAGGGTAGTGTGGGGAGTGTAGATGAAATAATATTAATGGACAGACATATGAGGTTCATTGTACTACTCTGTTTTTGTGTGTTTAAAACTTTCAGTAAAAAAAGTCACCTTACATATATATAATCACATTTCATATTGCACTTGCAGATGCAAAAGGATTAATCATTTTCACAAATATAAAAGCATATGGTACCGTTTAATGTGATTAGTTCATTAGCCTCTCTATAGGTTGAGAGAATCTGAGTTCTTTATAAAGACCTGTAATAACATTTGCTATAAAGAATTTTATATTCATGTGTAAATAAATCATCTTTTTGCATTTCTCAAGATAAGTCAATATTAAATCAACATGCAAATTTAACAAATTAATGTACACTAAAAATTCTACCTTTTGCTCCAAAGAATATACCACTTTTTATTTTAGCTTATCATTGTTTTTATTTTATAGCACAACTGTACTATAAAGACTAATGAATACAAATGATCTAATGTAAATGTAGAGGTATTTTCTTCCTATTATAATGTATTGACTTATATTGATTTATTGCCTTCTTCATAGTGCCTTCCTCCATCTATTTAAAAAGTTTTGTTTTTTTTTTAAGAATTCCAGGCATTCTTAGATAATACATATCTTGTTAAAATTAGGTCTATAATCCACCTATAAGTGAGGTCATATGTTTCTTGATTCTTTCAGTCTGACATTGTGCTTAATAAGATGGTTTCAAGGTCCAACCATGTTATCACAAATGACTACATTTTATCTTTTCTTATTACTGAGTAGTATTCCATTGTGTAAATGTACCACAACTTCTTTATCCAGTCATCTATCAAAGGACACTTTATGGTTTCCACGACTTGGCCATCATGAACAGTGCTGTGATGAACATTTGGGTACAGATATCTTTGCCAATTAAGGTTTTCAGGTTTTTGGTAGATACCCAGTAGAGGGATTGCTGGGTCATATGGTAATTCCATTCCTAATTTTTTGAGGAATCTCCACACTACCTTTGCTAGTTGTGCCAATTTACATTCCCACCAGCAGTGCATGAGGGTTCCTTTTTCTCCACAGCCTCTCCAGCATTTGTTGTTCCTTGTCTTGTTGATTATAGCCATTATAATAGGTGTGAGCTGATATCTCATTGAGGTTTTTATTTGTATCTTCCTAATTGCTAGTGATGTTGGGCATTTTTTCATATAGCTGTTTGCCATTTGTATGTCTTTATGAGAGAAGTGTCTGTTTAGGTCTTCTGCCCATTTTTAATTAAATTTCTTATTTTTTTGTTGAGTTGTACGAGTTCTTTGTATATTTTTGATATTAACACCCTATCAGAGGTATTATTTGCAAACATTTTCTCCCAGTTGGTTGGTTGCATCTTTGCTTTGTTGATGGTTTCCTTTGCAGTGCAGAAGCTTTTTAGTTTGATAAAGTCCCATTCATTTATTTTTGCTTCTACTTCTCTTGCCATTGAGATCAGGTTCATAAAGTCCTCCCTGAACCCCAGATGTATAAGTTTAGTACCAATGTTTTCTTCTATGCAATTTATTGTTTTGGGTCTTATTTGGAGGTCTTTAATCCATTTTGAGTTAACTTTAGTATGTGGTGATAGATCATAGTTCACATTCAGTCTTTTGCATGTGGTTTTCCAATTTTTCCAGCACCATTTACTGAAGAGGCTTTCTTTACCCTACTATATATTTTCGCCCCTTTGTTGAAAATAATCTGTCCATATATTTGTGGGTTTATTTTTGGTTTTTCAATTCTGTTCCATTGGTCTGTGTGTCTGTTTTTCTGCCAATACCAAGCTGTTTTGATTACTGAGGCTTTGTAGTATAGATTAAAGTCAGGCATGAGATACCCCAGCTTTTTCCTTTTTTCTTAGGATAGCGCTGGTGATTCGGGGTCTGTGGTTCCATACAAATTTGATAATTTTTAAAAATCTATTTCTTGAAAGAATGTCTGTGGGATTTTGATGGGTATGCCAACAATGAAACTTCAAAAAGAGAAATGAGAAAATCCATCCCCTTTGTCACTGGAAAAAAAAAAAAGAAATACCTAGGAATAAATCTAACAAAGAATGTGAAGGACTTATACACTGAAAACTATAAGACACTGTTAAAAGAAATTAAAGAAGACACAAAGAAATGGAAAGATATTCTGTGTTCATGGATTGAAAGAATCAACATAGTTAAAATGGCCATATTACCCAAAGCAATATATAGATTCAATGCCATTGTTTTTGTTGTTCTGATTGGATGCTTTCTGTTATTGTTCCTTCCAAATCCCTGGTTCACACCTAGTCTTCATCTAGTCTGGTCTTATTTTCTGTTCTTCATTTCAGTTATTATAATCTTTATCTCTGCCTGTTTTTTGTTTCTTTTTTTAATGATTTTTATGTCCTTCTTTTTGTTTGCTGTCAGTTGAAATTTTTACCAAGTTTCTTGAGCATTCTTGCGACCATTATATTGAGCTCTGTCAAGGATGGGTTGTCTATCTCCAATTTGTTTACTGTGATTTTCTGCTTTACTTTCTTTTGAGCTGTAGTTTTTTGATTCCTCATTCTGGCAGCCTTTCTGTTTGTACATATTCTGCTCTTTAAGCTGATACTTCTGTGGTTTCTTTTGGGGAGCATGGCTAATGCAGGGTGGAGCTGGAAGAACAGAGGTCTGAAAGGGCAGTGGGAGAGGGCAACCAAGATTCATACCTTTGTTTTCTGCCTGGAGTTGCAGGCCGTGCTTGCAGTACCGGTTTACATTTTTATGTACTTGATTTTCCCTGTGATCTCTGCCCTGAGTTTTGGGATCAGTTGATTTATATGCTGGCCCCTCAGGCAAGACAGATTGTGTCCAGAGAAGCACACTCACAGCCTTTTCTCTCCTTCTCTTTCTCAGCTGGAGATGTCAGGCTGAGGTTTCTTATCACCCCTGTAGCTCCCCCTCGTCTCAGAACTGGAGTGAATTGGGGCTGTGGTGTCTCATGGCACCTGGTCTTTACCTCCTGGGGCCAAAGTGAAGTCTGGTTGTGGCATCTCACAGCCCCAGCCTCTGGGCCTCCCTTTTCTCTGTGCCATGGACAAAGTTAGGTCTGGAATTATCACCTGCCACCTTCTTCCTCCTCCCTCTCCCAGACACAGTTCTAAACAGGGATCCATGAGTGGCCCACATCTTCACAACATCTTTCCTCTTCCTCAGTTTATCCCTCTTTGCCCACCTATAGGTACTTCAGTGTGATGCATGGGTCTATTAGCTGTGTTTTTGAGTTGTGTAAGGAATCTTGTTGACTTTGTTTTATTTGCTGTAAGCCTCAGGGGAGTTTTCTAGGAGCACCTCTCATGCCACCGTTTTTTGGGAAGTTGAACAGAAGTCTTGTAACTAAGTATATACTGAAGAATCCACAACAAGACAGGTGGAGACATGGAACAAGTTGGGCTCCATACCCACATGAGGAAGCTAAAAATCAGTAGGGGTATCTTAGCTTCAGAAGTCCCTTTGAAGAGCGAGAGGTTCCAGCGCCACATCAGGCTCCCCAGCCCATGGATGCAGTGCTAGGAAAAAGAGTTCCCACAACCTCTAGCTGTGGAAACCAGCAGAGACTATGGCTGCATGAGATGAGGGTTACTGGAGTCCCACGTGCTCCTCCAAAAGGGACCATGCAGAAAATTACTGATGGACAGACTCACACACTCTGAGCTCTAGTGCTGGGTCAGCAGCTCAAAAGGCTCCAGGGACATATGGGGAGGAACTGAATTATCTGGCTTCAGGAAAAAGACTGGAGGAACAGCTTTCTCACCGACAGAAGTGCTGGTAGAGGTCATTGTTCCTTGGTTGAGCCCTCCCCTCTCCAGCATGCAGAAGCAGGCAGGAGACATAGTTGAGTCTCCACCAATCTGGGTAACGTCATTCATCCTGCCCGGGTGATTCCCTGAGACCCCACCCTATCCAACTTTCAGGCCCACCCAAGCCACTTATAGTGGCTTTTCCGTAAAAATGTCCTGCCTTGGCTCATGCTTTGAACTTTCCTAAAATCTCTCAGAGGTTCACAAAACCCCAAACAAGCAGCAGCTGGCCTTGGTGTGCTGAAACCACTTGCTAAAGAGCCCCAAGCACAGCCCTAGCAGCAGCAGGCCTTGGCGCACAGCTTAGCCTCTTGTAGGTACCTTCAAGCCCAGCACTGATGAAAACAATCTTCATATCACTTTGTCGCTCATACCAGGTGGCTCCAGAGAGGGCACAGTCAGTACCTTAACTTGGTTTACAGTGGGGACCTCACAGGAGGCCCCAGGGTTCAGCACATGCTGTGGTTGACTTTGGACTGCACCGGAGTACCTCCATCCCATCTCCACAGACAACACACCCAAAGGGCAGACTGAGAGAGCACCAGAGCCCTGCTGAAGTGGACCCTGCTCCGTAGGGCCAGCCCCTGCGCAACAGCTCCTCCACTGCAGTCATGGCCAACCCTCACAACCAATCAGCCTGAGGGTCAATCACTCCCATTGACAGGCACACAGCAAGCAAGGCTCAACTACATCAGAAGGGCACATACAATCTATACCACACAGGAGACACACCATGAGCACCTGGTTCAGGTGACCAAGGAGACAGTGCCAATGGGATCCACAGGACACCAACTACACAAAGACACTCTAGTAAGACCATGAGATAGCAGCACTAACTAATAAATACAAACAGACACAAGGAAGCAGTCAAAATGAATAAACAAAGAAACATGTTCCAAATGAAAGAACCCAGAACAAAGCTCCAGAAAAAACTAAACAAAATGGACACAGGCAATCTACCATATACATAATTCAAAACATTATTTATAAGGATGCTCAATGGCCTCAGTGAAAACTTCAACAAAGAAATAGGAAACAAAAATAGAGATAGAAAACATAAAAAAAGAGAACCAGTCAGAAATGAAGAATACAATAATTGAAATAAAGAAGAATAGGGAATCCCATTAGATTAGATGACACAGAGGTTCAAACCAGAAATTTAGAAGATAAAGTAGCACAAAACACCCAATCAGAACATCAAAAAGCATGAAAGTGTTTAAAGAAAATAGCCATAGTCTGTGGGGCCTCTGGGACAACATCAAGCGCACCTATATTTGCATCATTGGGGTACCAGATGGAGAAGAGAGAGAGCAAGGAATTGAAAACCTATTTGAAGAAATAATGATGGAAAACGTCTTTATCCTGGCAAAGAAAATAGACATATAAACCCAGGAAGAGCAGAGTGTTCCAAGCAGGATAAAACCCAAAGAGACCCACACCAAGACACATCATAATTGAAATGCCAAAAGTTAAAGACAAAGAGAATTTTACAAGCAGCAAGAGAAAAGCAGTTGGTTACCTACAAGAAGGCTCCCATAAGACTGTCAGCTGATTTCTTAACCAAAACTTTTCAGGCCAGAAAAGATTGGCATGAAATAGTCAAAGTGATTAAAAACAAGGGCCTACAGCCAAATTATTATATCCAACAAAGCTATCATTTAGAATCAAAGGACAGATAAAGAGCTTCCCCCAACAAGAAAAAGCTAAAGGAGTTGCTCACCTCCAAACCGGTGTTACAAATGTTAAATGGACTTCTTGAAGAAGAAGAAGAAGGAGGAGAAGGAATAATGAAAAATATGAATACTAAAATGACAATAACTATATATTTATCAACAATTACTTTCAATGTAAATGGATTAAATGCTCCAATCAAAAGACATAGGGTGGATAAAAAAAAAAAGGACCCTTACATATGCTGTCTATAAGAGACACTTTGGATAAAAAAAACACACAGAAACTGAAAGTAAAGGGACAGAAAAAGATATTTAATAAAAATAAAAACAAAAAGCTTATACCAGACAAAATTCACTTTAAAACACAAAGGCTACAACAAGAGACAAAGAAGGACCCAGTAATTCCACCTCGGGGTATTTATCCAAAGAAATTCAAAACACTACTTTGAAGGCACATATGTATCTATTTGTTCATTGCAATGTTATTTACAATAGCTAAGATGCGGAAGCAACTGGGTGTCCATCAGTGGACGAAATAATAAAAAAAAAAAGAAAAGACTACACATATACATGCATGTGGAAGAGTGGAATATTACTCTGCCATAAAAAAAGAATGAAATTGGGGATGCTGGGATATCTGAACACGTTGAGTGCTTGCTTTGCAACCATGAAGTCCAGGGAGTGAATCCCGGCCTTGGCCCATGCAAACCCACATGCTGAACTGTGGTTCAACTTTTAACCAATAGGCTGGCAGTGAAGGTTCTCACTTCCTCTGAGGAAGGCTCCAGTTTGGTTCTGCCCTGTGTGGCCCCACACCCACCTGTGTGGAATGAAACTATGTCAAAAAACAAGTGATATACATCTATGGAGACTGCTCTGGGCCCTTTCCCCTTCTCTCTGCCTCTCTCACCATCTTTCAAAAAATAAAATGAATCTTAAAAAAAAAGAAAGAAATCTTGCCATCTGGAACATGGGTGAACCTAGAGGGTATCATGCTGAATGGACTAAGTCAGAGAAAGACAAATACCATATGATTTCAGTTATCTGTGGAATCTAAAGAACAAAATAAAACAAAACAGGAAGAAACTCGTAAATACAGAGAACATTTTGATGTTTGCCAGATGGAAGAGGCACTGGTGGATGAGTGCAAAATATAAAGGGCTTAAGGAGAAGTACAAATTGGTAGTTACAAAATAGTCATGGGGATGTAAAGTATAGCATAAGGAATATAGTCAATAATATTATAATAACTATGTGTGTTGTGAGATGGATAAGATTTACCAGGCTGATCACTTTGTAAGTTATACAAATGTCTAATCACCATGTTGTACACTCAAAATTAATATTATATTGTATGTCAGGTGTAATTAAAAAATAAATACATTATTTTAAATAATACAGGATTAATCATTTTCATCCTTAAAAATTTTTTTTAAAATTTCTATTTTATGTCATGAAAAGATATAACTTAGGCAAGTTGTTGCTGTTTTAGGGTAGCAGTCTTTAAACTATACCTATACTTATATTATGGTATAGGAAGACTTTACAAGAACTATGAAGGCCAAGGAGAGTTTTAAGAAATTACTATTCTAGATTTCAATTTCTCTTTGCACTTAAAACTGATCTGAAAAGATAATTTCTGGAGAGAGTACCAAGATGGCAACAGAGGAGAACTCCTGAGCTCCCCTTCTCCTGTGGACACATGGAAAGTAGAGCTTCACTGGAGCAATTAAAGAGATCTAGAAACTAGCAAGGGACTCCTACACATCAGAAACATAAAAAAACACCCACATCACAATAGGTAGGAAAGGCTGAGAAATACTCTCCACAAACCTCACCCCCAGCACAGCACCATGAAATAAAGAGGTAACCCCTGACTTCCACCTTCTCCCTGAGGAGTGAAGGGTTTGGAGCCCATATTTAGTGGCCCAACTTTTAAGACTCCCACTCAACTTGTGCCCCCAAACACCTAGCTCCAAAAACCAAGAAGGCTTGTTTCCAAGAGACCCACAAGATCATAAAAAACAAAGATAGAATTGTCAATAAATTATGTTGGGAAAACTGAACAGCCACATGCAAAAAGTGAAATTCGACCTCTCTCTTACATTATACAGGAAAACAACTCTTAAGTGTATTAAAGACTTGAATGTAAGACCTAAAACAGTAAAACTCCTAGAAGAAAATGTAGGGAGGGGGGTATGCTCTTTGATACTGAATTTGGTGATAATTTTTTTTGATTTGACAGCAAAAGCAAAAAATAAACAAAAGAAAAAATAAACAATTGAGATTATATTGAACTAAAAAGTTTCTGCATGCAAAGCAAACCATCAAAGTAAAAAGGCAACCAGTGGAATGGGAGAAAATATTTGCGAACCACACATAAAGTAAAAGGTCATGTAAAATATACAAGGAACTCATACAACTAAGTAACAGAAAATGAAATAATCCAATTTAAAAATAGGCAAAGGATCTGAATAGTCATTTTCTTAAAGAAACCTACAGATAACCAATGAAAAAGTGCTGGAACATCACTAATAAACAGAGAAATGTAAATCAAAACCACAATGAGATATCACCTCACACCTGCTAGGATGGCTGTTCTTTAAAAGACAATAGCTAGCAAGTATTGGTAAGGATGTGGAGAAAGGCAGCTATTGTATATTGTTGGTAGAAATGTAAATTGGTGCAGCCATTATGGAAAACAGTATGAAGGTTCCTTAAAAAATGAAAAGTAGATTACCATATGATCCAGCATCCCATTTCTAGGTATATATCTGAAAGGAACAGAATCACTGTAACCCACGTTCATTGCAGCATTGTTCACAACAGCCAAGGCATGGAAATGACTGAATTGCTGTCATCAGATGAATGGACCAAGAAATTACACACACACACACACACACAAATATACATAAACACACATTTATATATACATATAAATATATACATTTCTTGATATACAAATGTACATATTTATATGTATGTATTTCTTTCATAAGTATTTTGTGATATATAATGAAATATTATATTATTCAGCCTTAAAAGGGACATCCTGTCATTTGCAACAACATGGATTAACATGCAGGGCATTATGCTAAGTAAAATAAGCCAGACAGAAAACCACAAATACTGCATGATATCTGTTATATGTGGAATCTAATAAAAAATCATACTCGGGGAAGCCGGGATGGCTCAGTGGGTTAAGCGCTCACTTTGCAGCGTTGAGGACCGAGGATTGAATCCCGGCCCCGGCCCGTGCGGACCCATATGCTGAACTGGGGAGTGCCCCCAGTTCAGTTCTCTCTGTCTCTGTATCTCTCTCTCTCTCTCTGTCAAAAACAAAAACAAAAACCAAAAAAAATATCATACTCATACATATAGTAAGAAAATGGTTTCCAGTGGCTGGGGAGTGAGGGAAATAGGAAGAGGTTGGTAAAAGGGTACAAACTCAGTTTTAACATAAATAAGGTCTGAGGAGCTAATGTATGATGTTAATACTATATTGTATAACTGAAATTTACAGAGTCGAACTTAAATGTTCTTCCCTCATAAATGATGGTAATGGGGAAGCTGGAATGGCTCAGTGGGTTAAGTGCTCACTTTGCAGCGCTGCGGACCGGGGATCAAATCCTGGCCCCGGCCCATGCGGACCCATATGCTGAACTGGGGAGCTCCCCCAGTTCAGTTCTCTCTCTGTCTCTGTATTGCTATCTCTCTCTCTCTTTCTCTCTCTCTCTGTCAAAAATAAATTAATTAATTTATAAATGATGGTAAATATGTGAGGTGATAGGTATATTAATTAACTCAATAGAACAAATCCTTTCACAGTGTATACTTATATCAAATCATTACATTGTATACTTTAAGTATTTTACAATTTTGTCAATTATAAATCAATAAAGCTGAAAAAAAAACAACTAAAAAACAAACAAACAAAAAACTGGATCTGCCTGAGGATACAAAATTTCCACGTCTTCTTTCACACACCCTTAGCCATGATATCATATTTTAAAGAAGAAAGGACCTTCTTACCCTAATCTTTCTATAGCGTATTTCTATTATGGTAGAAAAACCTCTGTAACCCACTGGGATAATTAAAAACACAGCATACGAATAGGTATAGGTATTGGTGTTGAGAAAGGGAAATCATGCCAATGAATGAGTAACAATTCCTTTTGCAATTAGATGGTTTTCTATTTAACTTTTGGTAAAATTTCAAGAGCTACAATCAAGTTGTCAACTGATAGATCATTACAAACCAAATTGACTTCTGGCATATGATTCTGACAGAGTGCAAAGAATTGAGGGTATTGTTATAACAAAACTTCTCTTCTCATCTACTTATTTACATAAACAAATTTTTCTCAACATTTACATTAATAATAAAACAAAAAGGAAGGGGAATAAAACTGAAGTTGAACTCTGACTCAATTCAACCATAAATAAGTAATTATGTTAAAATAATGCCTGACCTCATTTTAGCAAAAATTAGATACTTGACCTAATTTAGCAAAACTAGCCAGTCCTCATCCAGCTCATTAAGAGATACACTTAAAACAAAAATTTGATTCTTCTGTTTAATAATTACTTATCAAAATTTATAATATTTTATGTTGTTTTTATCAACAGTATGCTAATAGTAGTTAAAATTATAACTTAATTTAGAATAATTTTTAAACACAGCTTTATGGTCACTGAAAATTTAAAAACGTAATTTCAACATATTTGCCTTTTGCTGTGATAATTCATATAATTGACAAAAGACTTTTAAGAATAGAATATGTCCTATTAGGATAAATTTTTTAATAGAAGCATTATAGAAATATGATTTAAAAGAGGAAAATGAAAGATGCAAAATCTCTGATTAAAAACCAGCTATGTATTTTTTAAAAATAGATCACATGGTATTTGAAGTGCTATAATATATTTTTTAATGACAATATTTATGATACATTGGAAGTTATATTCTTTGCAACTAATTTAAATTGGAATAAAGAGTTTTAGAAGTCATTTTAATAATGTGCAAGAGAATACAAAACTTTACAGAATTCTTTTGAAAGTGTTTTCATGTAAAAAGTTTGAAGGTCACTATTTTAGCAAATCCTGTCAGAGATCAGTGTGTAGAATGGACTAGAATGGGAAAGAATGGGAAGAAGTTGGGTAGGGCACCAGTAAGGAATTTGAACTGTATTAAGTTCATAGTCATGGAAATGAAGAGAAACAGACCAAAATCAAAAGCTACTAAGAAAGAATTGCTATTGTCACTCCCTGCTTCATTTCACATTAAGTTTTAAATATGATTAAAATTAATTTCCTAATGTTTTCCAGCTGTAAATTCTAATTGATTCCTTTTTTCTTTCTTTCCCTCCCTTCCTCCTTCCTTCCCTTACTATTCATCAGACACTCTGCTAAGTGCTGGGACTTCTGAAGCAGTTAACATCAATCAGGTCTCTGGTCTCTGATTACTTTCAGTCTAATAGAGAAGCTTACAGCTGAGTATGACGCCAAGAGAGATATTATATGTGGCCCACACTACTCCACCTCCTTCCCCACCCCCCCTTTTTTAGCTTTATTTTTATTGTTTTTGACAGAGAGAGACAGAGACAGAGAGAGACAGAGAGAAGGGGGAGGGCCCAGAGCACTCTCCATAGTTGCATATTATTCGTGTTCTACATGGTTTCATTCCACAGGTGGGCTGCACAGGACAGGAACTGGGCTGCAGGCTTCCAGCATGGGAAGCAAGCCCCCATGAGCTGGGGGCTTCTCACATGGGAAGCATGCCCAGGCAGGAGCAGAACTGGGGGCATCCCACATAGGAGGCTTGCCCCGGTGAGAACCAAACTGGGGTCCACACACCAGTTCAGCATATGGGTCCTCATGGGCAGGGGCTGGGATTCAATCCTTGGATCCTGGGGCTGCAAGACAAGTGCTCAACCCACCAAGACATCCCAGCATTCCCTCCCTCCCCTTTGTAACACGCAGAGCTGAAGCCTCCATTTCCCAGGCTTCCTCAGATTCCACATGTGGCTCAGTCTCTTCCAAAGCAGACATGAATGTCATATTTGGCAGAAAGAATAGAGGTGGCACTTCTGCTGTTTCCACAGGGAAGCAGAGATGTGGAGGCAGAGGCCCCAGGATCTGGTGCCTACTTCTGTGTGTGGCAAGGGACGTTCATTTTGATGGCATGGATCTGGTCTGAGGCAATGTGTCTGAAGCCAAGAGTTGGGGCTGATGTTGCCTTATTCCCAAGCTTTGATCATTCCCCAGTTTTCTGACCATGCCACAGACCATAGCTATCTTGGTTGGCACATCTAGCAATCATTCCTGATCAAGCCTGGAGCTTGTTTCCTCAGACTTTCTCACAATTTTGTAAGCACCTATTAAATTCCTTTGAGTTTACATGAGCTAGAATGGCTTCTTTTATTGGAAGTCAAATCCTGGCTGACAAAGATGAAGCCCATCATTCCTCCCAGTCTCCTGAATTGTTTTGTAGGTCTCTTCATTGTCAAACAGAATTGTTATCCTATGGGCTAATGATAACCTTGGAATAAATAGTACAACCCTGGAACTGGTCTCTGGCATGGCTTGTTCTGGTTGGTCTTCTTTTTGGTGAAGTGGGGTTTCTCCTGCCCTATCCTGGTGAAGGCTATTGTGACTAGATCTAAATGGTATCTTTAGAAGTACTAAACTCTTACATACTATTTACTCTGTTTTTCTGCATCTATGATTATGTTCTACCCATTTGCCTGGGACTTCATTACTTCTTCTTGTGCCCTTTGAACAGGGTGTCTTACTCACC
>PVKE010024408.1:0-23834 GCA_004027555.1 Craseonycteris thonglongyai | reverse complement strand
TTTTTTATAAATAAATTTCAATTTTTTCAGGGTCCCTCCTCATATGCGTCCTGTAGTAAGATACAGGCTGAGGTCCTCGGGATTTGCACTGGGTGGCCAGCTTCCCACCTTAGGCTGCTGACTTAGGAATATTCCCTTCTTTTTTTTTTTAAAGATTTATTTTATTGATTTTTGACAGAGAGAAACAGAGACAGAGAGAGACAGAGAAGGGCCCAGAGCAGTCTCCACAGTTGACATTAGTTTTTCCATATAGTTTCACTCCACAGGTGGGCGGGGGGCTGAGCAGGGCAGGGAGCCTCCCACATAGGTCCCGGCAAGAACTGAACTGGGGGCACTCCCCAGTTCAGCATGTGGGTCCGCACAGGCCGGAATTCGATCCTCGGTCCCCGGGGCCTCAAAGCGAGCGCCTAAACCGCTGAGCCATCCCAGCTTTCCCGGAATATTCCCTTCTTACATGAACTTCTGGGGCATCAGATCAGAAAGGACAAATACAAATTCTGTGAACTTGAGCCTTGCTGAAGAATTAGTCCTGGGATCTTGGAGACTTTGGGAATAAAATATACATTTAAAAGAAGGGGGTTTTGAGGAACTTCAGGACAAATATTTCTTGGTTGCAAGAAGACCAGCTCAAGTGGAACCTTGGTTTTGCAAACTTAAAGATCCTTCCCTTCTTGGAAAGCATCGTTTTCCAATAAATTAGTCTCTAAGAAGAAAAAAAACTATTCTGTGGAATAGTATAAAAGGTGGTCTGTATGTGACAAGTTCTATCTCCACAGATTATTTTCTTTTTTAGGAAAGTTCTCTCCACACCCCCATGCCCATCCCATGCCCCTAGGTGGATTTAGATAGACCTCATGCTGAAAGTGGTTGCAGTAGTTTTTTGTTTGTTTGTTTATTACATTTATTGGGGTGACATTGGTTGATAACAATTACATAGTTTTCAGGTGTACAATTCTACATTACATTGTCTACACATTGCATTATGTGCTCACCTCCCAGAATCAGCTCTCCTTCCATCACCGTATATTTGATGCCCCCTCCCTACTCCCCCCTCCCCCCACACCGCCCCCTCACCCCACCCCACCCCACCCCCAGTTGTAGCTCTTGATAAAGCCATTCCTCAGCCAGGAGATCAGGGGCAAACCCCAGATAATACCGGTGGGGGGACCCTGAGATGAGGCCAGATTGGGTGCTTAAAACTCCACATGTGAAGGTCCCCGGGAATGTTCTTCCATGCTAAATTATCCAGCTCCCCTCAGTATGCTGATGGTAGATTACTGGGTACTGGTGGACAGGAGAGAGTTGGGGTAAGCCACTTTGAGGTCAGGGGGTCTGAGTTTTCCCTAAGAGTGAAAATCTCTGTCATCAATCACCCAGCAAGAGGACAGATCCAGGGCTGGACAAGGAAGATGGGATGGTGTTGGGGTGCACAGGAAATAGAGTATTGAAGACTTAAGTTTTCATGGAAAGACGGGGTGCTCAAGGCCCCTCTAGTTTCAATGGTGAGAGAGGACTAAAAAGGAGGCTGGACCTTGGGGCAGGTTTTAGGCTGAGGGACAAGAGATGGGGGTGGGAGAGAGCAAGTGCCCACTGCTTCTTGAAAATTACCATTATACCATTTCAATTTGATGAAAGACCTGCATTATTAGCACCAGTTTTTGCTGACAGAAATCCGAAAAGGATTTTCACTTTTATGGGGGAAAAAGTCATAAAGAGAAAATAGCAGTCAGTGTTTGTTTTGCATTGAGCATCCTAAGCAGTGAGAGCAGCCCCGCCCTGCCCCCTGCCTCC
This sequence comes from Craseonycteris thonglongyai, assembly GCA_004027555.1. Lineage (NCBI taxonomy): Eukaryota > Metazoa > Chordata > Mammalia > Chiroptera > Craseonycteridae > Craseonycteris > Craseonycteris thonglongyai. The sequence continues at coordinate 22,043 of PVKE010024408.1, read as the reverse complement.
AGCCACCCTCAGCGGCCCGCCTGAAGCCTCACAGCTCTGACCCGTGTCTGTGAGCGTCTGTGCTTTGTCGCGGTTGACTTTGTGCATCCCCGTGAACATGATGTGTCCTAAGGTGTCAGGAAAGCCTAAGAGCTGGGAAGAGGGTTATGATTAGAATCAAGCGGGACATAATTACACATTTGATGGTGGTGAATGAAATAAAGACATTGTGTATGTGCTGAATTTTGGGTCTGGAAACACTCAAAAATTTCCTTATATAAATTAATGATAATTGCTTCTTCCTTTTACGCTATTTCAGCTGACTACAGGTTTTATAGGAACACTCTACTCTCAGATGGGGCTGGGTGGGGGTGGTACCTGTAGAGGGCACTGAGAAGTTGAAGGAGAGAGTTTGTCTTAGGGAGGTGCTTCCTGTTGATTGAGGATCACAGGATATGTTCTGAGAGTTATTTTCAGTGTACAAGTCTTGCTTATCTTTTTGTTAGATTTGTCCCTGAGTATTTCAAATTTTTTTTTGCTATTATAAATTTCATTTTCCAACAGTTTCTTGCTACTATATAGACATATAATTTATTTTTATTATTTTTTTAAGATTTGTTTTTATTGTTTTTGACAGAGAGAAGGGGGAGAGCCCAGAACAGTCTCCATAGTTGTACATCATTGGTTTTTCCACATAGTTTCATTCCACAGGTGGGCGCGGGGCTGCACAGGGCAGGAACTGGGCCAGGGTCTCATCCCGGTGAGAACTGAACTGGGGGCACTCCCCAGTTCAACATATGGGTCCGCACAGGCTAGGGCCGGGATTCGATCCTCGGTTCCTGGGTCTGCAAAGCTAGCACTTAACCCACTGAGCCATCCTGGCTTCTCTATAATTTATTTTTGTATATTAATATTTTGTCTAGAAATCTTGCCATAATCACATATTAATTCTAGTTTTGTGTTTGTTCTAACAAGTTTCACTTTGGTTCTTTCAAAATATCTTCTGTGTTTAGCTTGTCCTGTCTTTCCTCTAGCATCTTGAATTTGTGGACTACAGTTATAAAATCTTTTTCTTTTTTTTTTAATATTTATTTATTTTTTTAATTGTTTTTCAACAGAGAGAGAGCGAGATACAAAGACAGAGAGAGAACTGAACTGGGGGAGCTTCCAGTTCAGCATATGGGTCCGCACGGGCCGGGGCTGGGATTCGATCCTCGGTCCCCGGCCCTGCAAAGTGAGCGCTTAACCCACTGAGCCATCCCGGCGTCCCCATAAAATCTTTTAATGTCCTATTCAATGGATGCTAACATCTGGGTCACTTTTAATTGAGATTTTCTTCTCATTATGGGCTATATATTTCTTCTTTTTTGTATACCTGGCAGTTTTCGTTGACTGCCTGCCTTTGGGAATTGTACATTATTTGGTGTTAGATATGTTTATAGTCCAAAAATCGCCTTGAGCTTTGTTTTGGGATGCAGTTAAGTTGCTTAAAATTGGCTCGATCTTTTTGGATCTTGCTTTTAAGGCATTTTAGGCAAGACAAGCAGTGCTTACTCTAAGATTCATCTTTCTCCAGTAGGCAGGCAAGGCCATTTCAGTACTCGGAAGCCTCCGGGCTATGAGATTTTCCACTCTGGCTATTTGGAACAGGCACTATTCCTGCCGCATAGGTGCTGTAGACATGGCTCCCTATGATCCTTTCACGCAGTATTTTATCTGGCCTTAGGTTGTTTACTCTCGCACAAGTGCTGAGTAAAATTCAACTGAACACTCAATGGAGACCTCAGCTCCAGTGTTCTCTAGCTCTGCAGCCCTCTCCTCGCTCTCCCTCTCTCTCTCCCTCTCCAGCAGTGAATTCTAGCTGCTGCCTCGACTTCCCCCAGATACCCAGCTCCATTTCCCCAGTTCAGGGACACTGCAGGGCTTCTCACATCAGTACTGCAGGATGGAAGCTTTCTCCAGGCCACGTGCTCAGCAGTTACCCGGCTCTCCCCAGAAACGGGGCACATGCCCACTCTCTAAAGCTAGACCCACACAACCCATTGGCTTTCTATTGGTGACAACTCATCATGTGGCTGCACTTAGACACAGTAGGGGTGGAGAAATGTCATTTCTGACTGAATGATTACTTCCCAGCAAGGACTCTGTACTAGGAGAGCAGACACGCAAGTTTTAGTGGCCAGATAGCTGTTTCTGCCACACTGTTCTTGCCCTTATCTTACGGAAGAGCAAACCGAGGCACAGTAGAGTGAAAGAAAGCCTCAAACCAGGAAAACCAGTATGGTGGTGGTCGTGGTGCAATTTGCACTTGCAACTCCTATAGGCTTCCGTCTCCTAAATCACATTTCTGTCCAGGAGATTCCCAAAGCCATAAATTCAGCTGACCTCATACACTATCAGAGTCAGGAGGCCTTCTGATTGCGAGAGCAATTCCCTCAATATTCAAAGTGGGATTGCATACGTGGTGAAAGAAATTTTGAAAGCAAAACGAAGTTCAATTTCTCAGGAGCCTCACTTTGTTTTCTTTGTTCGACTAAAACCTCAAGTAAGAAGAGGGAATGTAGTGGGAATAATTAGCCACAATGGGTGGTATAAATCCAAAGAGAAAAATAATTCATCAACTTTCAAGCAACTCATTTAAAACCACGAGTGTGGTTTATTTGACCTGCATTTGGGAGCAAATATTAATGAAGAAGTAAAGGCAGCTTATGGCTTTTTCACTTCTTTCATTTCCCCCTAGATGTCTTTGATAGAAACTAATTATCAATGCTCTTGATTTAATTTGGAAAAAAATTGGATGAAGGTTTTTCTGAAGTCCCATGTCAGTGTTCATAACCCAGGAGAACTGAAATTAACCCCGATCCTTCCCCAGTAACCGCTCTAGCCATTGGAGTCCAAGGCATTCACTTTAGAAAAACAAGGAAAATTATGATTATTATTATGGTGATTATTATTTTTTAAATAAAAATTTCTTGTGGGATTGCGGAAAGACCAGAGGAAATTTTCCCAGTGCTAAAGTTGCTTTTATTAAGCCACTAAGCAGATAACACAAAACTTTCATTAATTGAAGCCCAACTAAATTAAATGTATTTCCCATCCACATCCCACTTTCAAGAAAGGAAAAAAAAAAAAGCATCAAAAGCAAGAAAACAAGACACCACCAGGAACTTATCCTAAAATCAAATTTCAATACCATACTTAGAATCCATTACACATGTAGCTCAACCATGTACTCTTTCTACATTTTCTCTGCGGTGCATTCTTAATTACTGATGTTCTCCCAGGTTAAGTCTTGAGCTCTCTTGTCTTTCCTTTGGGTAATATAAAATTGGGGTTAAGAGTGTGGGCTCTGGGTTTGATTCCTGGTACCATCATTATAGGTTCTGTGACATCATCTGTAGAATGGGGAAAAACTACTAATACTCACTCATAGGGTTGTTTAGATGATAAACGGGGTTATTGCATGTCATGTGTTAGAATAGTGGCTGGTATGGAGTAAATGCTCAATAAGTGTCTCATCTTATTATCATGACTATCATCATCATCATTGGACGATTAATATGATATCCCTAGATGTACCTTTCCTCCTCTAGATTCATAGCGTCACCTTTCATTTACATGCTAGCTTTGGTAACACTCAAAGAGAAATCTAAAAACATACTCATATGTGCATATTCTAACTATAATTCTTTGCACCAGGGTTTAACTGTCTGCTAGATTTTTTCTTTCCATTGAACTTCACCTATGTGGGACTCACAGTATCACTTCCAAGTACTCAGCCATATATATATATATATATATATATATATGTGTGTGTGTGTGTGTGTGTGTATGTGTGTTATGTGTATATGTATGTATGTATGTGTGTGTATATATACGTAGTTTCTCATCCCCTTAAATTCTTCTACTGCAGGACAGTATAATGCTACCCACCAAGAACTTATTGGACGATTGCTATCTTCCAGTGAGGACAGAAGCTACTCCTCCAACAGGCTAGACCTCGCTTACAAATGGAATCCATCCAGGGCCTGGCTGACTCGGGGCCTGAGTATCACTGTCCTCATCTACCAGACCACTGTGATGTACTCTTTTAGAAAACTCCCCACCGTAAACCCACCATGCCTCCTCTCCCTGGTAGTCCTGATCACCATCCCAGATGCTCTGACTCTCGTTTTACAGCTCTCTGCTCACTCTCCCCACCTCCCCTCTCTCTGCTCTGATTTGCAAGCCTTCCATGGTCCCATGGTCAGCAAATTCTCTGCACCCTCCACCTTGTGACTACAGAGTCCCTCTCTTGCTGTGCCTTGATTGAAACCAGGGTGTCTCCTCAAGATGCTGCTTCCCTTGATAGCTGTCTCAAGTGGATAGTTCTCACTTTTTTTTTTTTAAGATTTATTTTATTGTTGAGACAGAGAGAGACAGAGACAGAGAGAAGGGGGAGGGCCCAGAGCAGTCTCCATAGTTGCATGTCATCAGTTTTCGACATGGTTTTGTTCCACACAGGTGGGCGGGGGGCCACACAGGGCAGGAACTGGGCTGGGGGCCTCCCCCATGGGAGGCATGCCCCCTTGAGCCAGGGGCCAAACTTGGGGGCAAGAACCAAACCGGGGGCCTCCCGCATGGGAAGCACACCCCAGTTCAGCACATGGGTCCTCATGGGCCCGAGCCGGGACTTGATCCTTGGTCCCCAGGGCTGCAAAGCAAGTGCTCAACCTGCTGAGCCATCCCAGCTTCCCAAAGTTCTCACTTCCTGATTCCACACATGCCTCATGGTGGAAGAGAAGCCCGGCTTTCCTCCAGCTATTGTCATAAGTTATATCACTGTCTGTGCTTCTGACAAACATCCTTCATTCAAGGAAGACACAGACATGGGGGTCATGCTCCATATTTTCACCCTAAGTCCGACTCGTCTTTATTAGCTTTTTTCTATTCCTCATCAGCCAGCCTTTTCACAGACACAATACCCTATCTGGGAACAATACCATAACTGTTCCATCCCTGAAAGGAAAAGTGTGGCCATTCGAATCAGCCAAGACCTCTTAAGGCTATAGCTCTCTCGCAGTTTCTCCCATTGCACATGCTCCTTGATGTGTTGCTATTACTGTCCTTTCCCTCCTGGAAGCTCTTGTTCCAACCAGTATTCACTTTCTTTCCACCCAGCTTAGACTTCATGGTTCACGGTTTCCACATTTCTCTTGTCAATGAACTAACTTCTTTGTCCCATTTCTTTTTTTCTGTGATGTCTACTCTCATAAACCCTGGGTCAATTTAAGAGCCTACCTAAACCTGGACTGTTGCATTGCTAGAGAAAATAACATTACCACAGAGATTAGTACGCTCTATATTTTTCAGCCTTAATTGGGACCTCTGATTCTCTGAAGTAACAAGTTCAAAACATTTTTATTTTTCTCAATGGCCTCCAACACCCTGCATTTCAGGCCCTCCATGATTTCTCTGACTTCACCTCCCACTCCTCTTGTGCTTACTCACATCTGTCCAACCACATGGACTCCTTGCTGAATCTTGAACATCTGCGTGATGGTCAGTTTATGTGTGAATTTGATGAAACTATAGTAGTTTCTATTAAGTCAATCAACCTCTAATCTAGGTATTGCTATGAAGGTATTTTGTAGATGTGATGAGAGCCTAAGGGACATTATCCTAGATACTCAGAGTAGCTTTCAATTGATACTGTAATGGATTGAGACTTTTTCGTATGTTGGGATGGGGATGACTGTATTTTACATATTAGTTGGATGTGAATCTCTGGGAGCTGAGAGGGGACTGTGGTAGGCTGAAAAATGGACCCCAAATATATCTAGGTCCTTATCCTTGCAACATTTGACTATTACCTTACATGACCAAAGGGATTTGTAGATGTCATTTCACTAGATCTTGATCTTGAGAGAGGGAGATTATTCTGGACTATTCTGATAGGCACCAAATGTAATCAGAAGCAAGTAGATTTGACTGTGGAAGAAGAAAGAGATGTGAGGAAGCAAGAGATTGAGGTGATGTGAGGAAGGGGGTCATAATTAAAGACATGTAGGCAGCCTCTAGAAATTAGAAAAGGCAAGGAAATAGTTTTCCCAGCATCCTCCAGAAGAAATCAGCCCTGATAACACCTTGACCCTGTGAAACTGATTTTGAACTTCTGCTTTTAGAATTGTAAGAGAATAAATTTGTGTGGTTGTAAATCACAAATTTTATGGTAATTTCTCACAGCAGCAGTAGGAAACATATACGATGTTCAGCATGTACCCACTTTATAGCTTTTGCACTAGCTATTTCTTCCTCCTCATATACTATTTTTCCCAGATGCCATATGACTCAACCCTCATCATATTTATGCTGTATACCTAAAATTAATATAAAATTATATGAAATTAAAAAAAAAAGAAGAAGAGGTGATACCTATATACAATGGAATATTACTCTGCCATAAAAATAATGAAGTCTTGCGATCTGCAACAACCTGGTTGGACCTAGAGAGCATCATGCTGAATGTAGTAAGTTGACAGGGAAAGACAAATGTCATATGATTTCAGTTATATGTGGAACCTCAGGAACAAAATATATGAACAAACAATACAGAAACAGACTCATAGATACAGAGTACATTTTGATGGTCGCCAGATGGAAGAAAGATTGGAAGGGTGTGTGAAAAGGAGGGAGAGATTAAGAAGTACAAATTCATAGGTTTAGTATAGTCATGGGGATGGAAAGTATAGCATGGGAACATGGTCAATAATATTGTAATAACTATGTATGTTGTCAAATGAGTCTCAGATTTATTGGGGTGATGACTTCATAGATTATACAAATGTCATATCACTATATTATACCTAGAACTAATATAATATTGTATGTCAGATGTAACTGAAAAATTTAAAAACTGTAAATAAGTCATACATAAATAATGTGCTTGCACGTCTATTTTCAGTGAAGCCCACCTTCACCTCTCCACCACCCCTGTTCAACACTCATCTCCCTCACCTTCTTCTATTTTCTCATAGTACTCATAGCCTTCTCACACACTGTATGACGTACTTACTTACAGTTCATTGTCCATTTTCTGTCTCCCCACACTGGACTATAAACTCCACAATGGCAGGGATCTTTGTTTTGTTGATTTATGTATTTCTAGCACCCAAGACAGCACCTGGCACGTAGCAGGTACCCAATATACATTTATAGAATGAATAAATACAATGCCCTATCCAATCACTTCACTGCTCATCCTCAACAGATGATCTCAACCTCCCACATCAGAGAAGCAAAGAAAAACCATCAGAGAGGGCACCATCAATTTTCTGCTCTCACACCTACTTAGTGTCTTCCCCGCTTCCTGCCATTTACAATAGAATCTTCTCTGCCTGTTCAAGGTAAATCCTTCCACCAGGGTTCTGGTTTTCACCTGTTCCCACCTATTCAGAAATATCAAACATAAATTATCCCCTTTCTTGAATTGTTGTTTATTATATCTTTCTTTTTCTTGGCTTTTCCCCATTAATATTTAAGCATATTTATGTTCCTCCCAATCTAAAACCAACAATATTCTCCTCAATCTTTCCCCTCCCTAGACACTTCCCTATATTGCTTCTCTTCACTGCCAAACATCTTGAGTTGTCATTATTGTTATCTGTACCTCCATACTACCCATTCATCCCTCAATCCCCTGCCATCTGGCTTCCACCCACAAGTCTTCACTGAGTCTGCCACACTAAAGCAGGGGATGACGTCTGGTGCTAAATTCATGGGACTCTCTGTCCTTATCTTAGATGAGCTCTTGGCAGCATTAGGGCCATGACTGCCACACCCTCCCTGTTGAAATAGTCTCTTCCTTTGCTTTTTACAAGAAGAATGACTTTTCTGCTTGTCTGTACTTTATCAGTTACTTTTTTAATTTTAATAGACTTTACTTTTTTAAAGCAATTTTAGGTTCACAGCAAAATTAAGTGCAAGGTACACAGAGAGTTCCCGTGTACCCCTTGCCCCCACCCCCACATGCACAGCCTCCCTCATTAATCAACATCTCCCCCAGAGTGGGATCTTTGTTATAACTGATGAACCTACATTGATTCATCTCATCATCCAGAGGTCGTAGTTTACATTAAGGCCACTCCTGGCACTATACATTCTATGGGTTTGGACAAATATGTAATCCATCATTATAGTATCATCAGAGTAGTTTCACTGCCCTCAAAATCCCCTGTGCTCTGTCTATTTATCACCCCCACCCCATACAACCCCTGGCAGCTGCTGATCTTTTTACTGTCTCCACAGTTTTGTCATTTCCCACAGTGTTATATAGTTGGAATCATACAGTATGTAGCCTTTTCAGATTGTCTTCTTTCACTTAGTAATATACTAAGTAATAGTTTACTTAGTAGTAGTTCCTCCATGTCTTCTCATGGCTTAACAGCTCATTTCTTTTTAGCACTGAATACTATTCCACGGTCTGGATGTCCCATAATTATTTATCCATTACCTACTGAAGGACATTTTGGTTGCTTCCTGATTAGGCAATTATTATGAATGAAGCTGCTATAAATATCTATGTGGAGGTTCTTGTGTGGATATAAAATTTTAACTTCTTTGGGTAAATGCCAAGTGAAATTGCTAGATCATCTAAGAGTATATTTAGTTTCAAAAGAAACTTGCAAACTGACTTCCAAAGTGGCTGTATCATTTCATGTTCCTATTGCCCATGAAAGAGAGTTCCTGTTGCTCCATTTCCCACCAGCATTTTGGTGCTTCAGTGACATTTTTAGATCCCTCTTTATTTGTCCCTTGAATGTGGCTATCTCCCAGAATTTTGCCCTAGACCAACTTTTTCTTTCCATATCACACATCCTTTGAATCCTGTAGCTTCAGGGACCATCTATAAGCCAATTAGTCCCAAACGTATGACTTCATCAGACTGGTGGAAGCTGCTCTTCTGAGTTCTATGACTGAGGCAATAAATGAAATGGATGCAGCGTATGGAGTTTCAACCTGAGGTCTGAAGACAAAAACTTAAAAAATTATTAAAGTTAAGGGAGATCATTTAGAGTAATAGGAGTGCTGTTAAAATGAATTCAGGGTAACAGTAGAGAAGGTAAACTGGGCAGGTGTAGGGCTGGAAGACTACTTTGGAAAGAGTGTCAGGGAAGGTGTCTTTGAAAAGACAGCCTTTGAACTGGGTAGCACTGGGGCTGGGTGAGAATTTAAGGGGGCTCCAAAATCTCAGTAATCAAAATAAGTACCATTCTAATGTAATATATTTTTTAAAGATTTATTTTTATTGTTTTTGACAGAGAGAGAGAAAGAGAAAGATACAGAGACAGAGACAGAGAGAAGGGGAAGGGACCCAGAACAGTCTCCATAGTTGCACATCGTCAGCTTTTCCACATAGTTTCATTCCATAGGTGGGCGCGGGGCTGCACAGGGCAGGGACTGGGCCGGGGTCTCACCCCAGTGAGAACTGAACTGGGGGCACTCCCCAATTCAGCTTATGAGTCCACACAGGCCGGGGCCGGGGTTCAATCCTCAGTCCCCAGGGCTTCAAAGTGAGTGTTTAACCCACTGAGCCATCCTGGCTTCCCCTGATATATTTTTTAAGAGCAAAGGTAATGCCAAAAAATACAAGGAACAAAATATTGAAACTTTAAATAAAAAAAAGGACCAGTAAACTGAAGCTAATTAAAAATTATTTAAGATCACTCACTTGATCAAGAGAAACTACTAAATATGGTGATTCTTTCAACTGAAAATGTGATATACCAAGTAGTAAATTTAGAACATACTACTCATATGTTTGCTTCTATTGAAGCCATGAAATTATAATGACAATAAATTCTGGTTTTGATATAAATAAAATGTTTTAACCTAGAGCAATGTGAGTTTTCACATATTTACTTTTCAAGTTTTCAGTATTCCTTCAACTACTTTAATATTCTAAACAACATTAACCATTTAAAAAATATGTGAAACATGTATAGGGAGTATATATTTCCTCTTACCTCTGGTTCTTGTGTTGTTTTGTACAGCACTAGAGCTGAAACCTGAGTGACAAGGAGCCAGAACATCATTATTACTATATTTGGAAGAGTGTTCTAAACAGAGAGAGCACCTGTCTGTGATGGCCCTGAAGACAGACAGAAGTCTAGAAAAGGAACTAAGAAGAACAGTATGGAAGTGTAGGAAAGGATGTGGGAGGTTAAGATCCGAGACAGGCTTGGATCAGGTCTTGTGGGCCCTTTAGGAAGAAGTGTGATATTTTTTTCTATTGTAGTTGCACTAGGGAGTCATAGAAAGGTTTTAAGCTGGAGAGTGATATTTTTTTTAATTGAGATATAATTGACATTTAATATTATGTTAGTTTCAGCTGTACACATAATAAGCCCATATACGCATACAAGGGCTATCCGGAAAAAAATCCAGCCATAAATACCTCTATGTTTCATATGACGTGGCTGAATACTTTCTGGACAGCCCTCGTATATTGTGAAAGGATCACTACAGTACGTCTAGTGAACATCCGTCATCACACATTGTTACAAATCACTGTTTCTTGTGATGAGAACTTTTACAATGTACTCTCTTAGCAACTTTCAACTATGTGACACAGTCTTAACTATAGCCACCATGTTGTACATTAAATTCCAGCACTTGTTTATCTTATATCTGGAAGTTTGTACTTTGTGACCATTTTCACTTATTTCACCAACCCCACCACCCACTGCCTCTGTCAGTCACCAATGTTCTTTGTATCTATGGCTCATATTTTTGTTTTGTTTTGTTTTGTTTAAGATTCCACATGTAAGTCAGATCATATGGTATTTGTCATTCTCTGACTTATTTCACCTAGCATAATGCCCTCAAAGTCCATTTATATTGTCATAAAAGGTAGAATTTAGTTTCTTTTTTATGACTGAGATGTTTGTGTATGTGTGTGTAATCATATTTTTTTATTCATTCATCCATCAATGGATATTTAGATTGTATTCAGGTCTTGGCTATTGCAGATAATGCTGCAATGAGCATGGGGGTTCATATATCTTTTCAAATTAGTGTTTTCATATTCTTTGGATAAACATCCAGAAGTGAGATTGCTGGATTATATTGTAGTTCTATTTTTAATTTTTTGAAGAAACTCCATACTGTTTTCCATGTGGCTGCATAAATTTACATTTCTACCAACAGTGCACAAAGGTTCCTTTTTGTCTACACATCCTTGCCAACACTTATTATTTCTTGTCTTTTCGATAATAGCCATTCTAACAGGTGTGAGGTAATATTTCATTGATGTTCTGACTTGCATTTTCCCATGATTAGTGATGTGCACCTTTTTGTGTGTGCTGCTCGTCTGTATTTCTTTGGATGACATAACTATCCACCTAATTTCTGAATCTAGAAATCTGATCCTTGATGATGCCCTGCTGGCTCATAAATCCAGTTAATAATTGAGTTCTTTCAAATCCTGCTTCTAACTCAGGCCACTTAGCCTTTCATTGTTCCAGGCCTGGTGCCATCTCTTAAATACAAGTCACCACCACCTCTATTCCAAAGATGAGCTCCATTAGCGAACTCCTATTTATTTCATAACTTTATTCTTTCCAAAAGAGAGTACTGGCTGGTTCAAGGTGTTCCCATTCAACTGAGAGCACTTCCAGTGGGCAGTTTACCTACCAGTCCTCCTCAGAGGTGGCTGGCTTTTCTCAAGCCAAGAGGATGTGTTGCCTGTTGGTGTTGATCTCTGGTGGGTTTACTTAACTGAGAACACACATGAAAGAGTAAGGCAAAGTATGGAGGGGGAGAAACCCTCTTGGAACTTCCTTCCTTCCCTTCAAAAGGAGGCAGTAGAAGTGGCAGAACTCTGAGCAAGTTGGAACTCTCTGGAACACTTATGTTTCAGTCATTATGAGAAAATGAAGGGCATCTGTGAATCTTGCAGACAACTAACTGTTTTCCACTTTAAATGCAAAACTTTGGGTTGGGGGTGTTGGGGTGTGGGGAGTATTGTATGAGAATAATTCTAAAAACGTGCTCTGTATTTTCTTTCTTTCCTTAACTAAGAACACTGGCCATTAGTGACATTTTAAATGATACCTAGTGTCTTTATTATTTGCATCAATCATTGTTCTAGACAGACAAGGCCTATAGGGCTGTGAAGAGTATTGTTGGTTCCAGCACTAGCTGGCTTCAGTCTGTTGACTTTTATTAGTTTTGTATATGCTTTTAATCATCGTCCAATATATTTTTTAGACTCTGTGTCTTTCTCTGACATCTCTTCTCTGTTATGTCTTCAGATATGCTACTCTTAGTCTGTTGGCTGAGAATCTAGAAAACCAAGGCTGGGGGCAGTGCTTGTCAAGTTCAAGTAATTTCTGAGTGAGGAATTCTCTTGTCCTGAGAAGTAGGACTTTCCAGCTTAGGTGTATTTCTTCCTTACTTCCTCACCTACTTTCTCATGAAGTCTCAGATTCCTGCAGCCTGTACCATATTATCAATGTGCTGATTCTTAGAAGTTCCAAGAATCCACAGAGTCCACATCTAGGTTTGAAAAGATCTTTTTTTTTTTTTTTGGTCCCAATTTTGTTTAGTGCTAAAGTACGCATAACAAAACATTTACTATCTTAAGCATTTTTAATGTGTACTGTTCAGTAGTGTTAAGTGCATTCACATTGTTGTGCAGCATTCACCATCATCCATCTCCAGAACTCATTTCATCTTTTCAATCTGAATCTCTATCCCCATTAAACAATCAGTAACTCCCCATGACTCTCCCCCTAACCCCAGCAACCAGTATTCTACTGTCTTCTTCTTTCTCCCCCTCCTCCTCCTTCTCCTCCTTCTCTCTCCTGCCTCCTCCTCTCCTCTCCCCTCTCCCTTCCTACTCTCTCCTCCTCCTCCCCTCCTCCTCCTTCATTTGCCCTTAGATTGGAAAAGATCCCTTATTACCAGATGGTTACACCTCCCACTCACATATTATAGGTTCTCTCTAGAACATGCTCTGAGACTAGTCAGTTATTCAGTGTTCTTTATCTTGGCTTGTAATCTGTTCAGGAAAGTACCTTCCAGCATTGACACTGTAAGTTTCTAGAAAATAGGGAGGATAGCAATTATAATAAAAATAATCATACTTTCCCTTTCTTTTCTTTTTTAAAAATATTTATTTATTTATTTTTGACAGAGAGAGAGAGAGAGAGAGAGATACAGAGACAGAGAGAGAACTGGACTGGGGGCACTCCCCAGCTCAGCATATGGGTCCACACGGGCCAGGGCTGAGATTCGATCCCTGGTCCCCGGCGCTGCACAGTGAGCGCTTAACCCACTGAGCCACCCCGGCTTCCCCCCATACTTTCCCTTTCTGAAGGCTATTGTCTTAACCAGATCTTCCTCCTCCAGGTGAAATGTGTGACTTTGGACAGAGATTGCTAGTGATGTAGACATGATGATGCTCATCCTGGAAGGGTGGCCCACAGGAATGGGAGAGAGGCAGAGAGTCGCCTTGAAGCTGTATAGCCAGAGGGATGGGCCTGGGGACTGATGGAGGCCCAGCAATGGAAAGGCCAACAGGCTGACACAGGAAGATGGATGAGCCTGCTCATCATCTTCCTCATCACTCCTTTCTCTGTTCCCCTCCTCATCCTGGATTAAGAAGAAGCCAGTCAGGTTGTTGTGTGGGTTTCAATGACTGCGTAAGTGAGGCCCCCTCCACCAAGCTTGGCCACGGTGTCCTGGCGTGCTTCCTATCTATGAAGAGGAAGGCTTGGGAGGAAAACTGACCTGTTGTCCAGAGTTCGATAACAGGGCAGGACTGAGTCATATTTCAGAGAACCCAAGGGAACCGGGGTGAGGGCAAGGTTTGTTACAAATGATGAGGAGAATCTTGGAGACTCCAACAGATAAATACCAGCTGTATTGTCAAAGAAGGCTTAATCTTAGCTTTTCCTGATTTTCCTCTGCTTGACCTTACAAATTGAAAAGAAAAGCCATATATCTTCTCTAGAATATATTCTTGGAATAGTGGACAAGAAGAATTAGGAAAAAAATATCCCAAGTTAAATCAGATATAGAGTTATAAAATTATAAACCGAGAGTGTAAAGAGCCTTAAGAATGTCTAGTTAACTACATGTTGGCTTATGCAATCTAACTATGACATTACAGATCACACACACATTATCTCTTTTTGAGCACTTCTAGCAACAGGGAATTCAGAAAGTCTTAAGGATACCGGGGCCAGTCTTGGACTATTGTCATTGTTAGAGATTATTGTAAGAAACTTGACTTTCTGTAATTTTCACCTATTATAAATACTTGATTTGTCTTGTAAAATAACTCCAACTTTTCTTCACATAACAGACCTAAACTCTGTGGGCAACTATTACGATCTTTTCAGGGCAGAACATCCAACATTTTTGACTTTTTGTTCTCTTTGGTTGGCTTCACTTCTCTTAACTCTTCTAGCCATTCCTCTCCAAGGAAGTTTCCATTTGTTACTGTTTCTCCACATGGTACCCAGCATGGTCTAGCCAGAACAAGAAGGTGTGAGATAATGACTTCCCTTCTTATGAGCTCAGTATCTCTGACAGCATAGCTCAGCATCACATTGGTTGGCTTTTGGGTTTATAAATCAACTGACAACAAGCTACTGCTGCCCTAGCACTTGTGTTTCTGGTTTTTGAACATAACCAACTTCACCTGTCTAGTGTGTGTTCCAGAAGCCTTCATCCCAAAGTGTTAAGAGGCAAAGGAGGGTTGGCTGAGGCTTTCTGATGACACCAGAGATCAAGCAGAGCCTCCTGAAGAGAGAAGAGTGAAACTTCAGGCAACGAGCCCTATATGGTCACTGAGGACAGATGCCTCCTTCAGCCCCATCGCGAGGCAAACTGCACGGTTGGCTTCGCAAGCTCCTCACAGGAAAGAAAGAAACCCCTGGGGGCTATAGTTGTAGGTTGAATCTTGGAATCTTCTTCCTGGGAGCAGGGCCCCAAGACAAAGGACTGAGGAGTCATGTAGGAGCGCAGTCCTAATGACCAAGGGATGAGATCAGAGATGTTGGGCCTGCTATACTAACTACAGACCCAAAGACATCAAGAGACTGGAGTGCAAATGATTTCTGTTGGTCTGATCATGGGAAATGGTAGAACCTGAGTTTTAATCACTCATGCAAGGGTTTTCTAGATTCACCCCATCTGGTCTTTGATGGAGCTAATGGGGGTGTTTGTCCACATGGATTAGGGCAGGCCCTCACACTGAAAATTTATTAAAATTGGCCCTTGTCTCAGACTGAGAAGATCTGAGGCCTGACATCCATTATCTGTCCCTCCTAGTTTCCTGTCATCTGCTGATTTAATGAACATACCATCATTGTCCTCATCTAAGGCATGCGAATGTTTAGCAGAACAGGCCAAGGACAATTTGTTCTATGGTATGATATAAAAAAAACCTCCCTTCAGGTTCACAACCATCTATTAATCACAACTTTTTGAGGAAAGCCATCCAAGTGCTTATTGATCTATCTAATAGTACTAGCATTTTGCTCAAACTTCCTTTTTCTTTTTTTAAGATATATTTTATTATTTGAGAGAAGGTGAGAGAGAGAAGGCAGAAGGGCTCAGAGCAGTCTCCATAGTTGTACATCATTAGTTGTAACATGGATTCATTCCACACAGGTGGATGTGGGGCCATGTGGGGCAGGAACCAAATCAGGGGTCTCCTGCATGGGAGGTGGGAATCTTGTGGTCTCTGTTCTCCATAATGACACAACAAGCCTAGCCAAATCAGTAGCAGCCATTCAACCATCCACCCATCCACCCATCCATCCATCCAGTGAAAGTTCAGAGAGCTGTTGCACACCAGAGACCTCTGAAACTAAGAGGAAACTCCCTCCTTCCCTTCTCCTTGTTTTGGCATTTTCCGCTTAACAATGTCATGAGTTAGGATTTGATCACCCTAAACCTCCTCATCATCTCCTACAATGTACCTGACTTCCATGTTACATCATTTGCTCTGTCCCACTCAGGAGTCCTATGTTCTGTCATGTGAGCTCCTAATGTTCTATATCTGCACTGCCCTATGTGGTATATGCTAGCCACAGGTGGCTATCTAAATTTAAATAAAAATGGACTAAAATTTAAAATATAGTTCCTCATAGTAGCGTCACTTTAAGTGCACAGTCAGTCATGTGGCTGGTGGCTTCTGTGTCAGACAACACAGATACAGCATGTTCCATGACCGCAGAAGAGCAATGCTAGTCTGGCTGTGGCTCAGTAGGTAGACTTTTGAAAGTGTCAAGCAGGAAGCCTGGATGCATTCAACACGCACAGAGCGGGCCTCTGAGGGCCGCTGGACTCACGTCTGTATGGAAGGCTGTATTGCAGTGGACTCCCGAGGCTCTCTTTTCATACAATCCAGGTGCTTTGTTTAGGCACTGCTTGTAGAGGTGAGTGATTCCAGTGTGTCTCAGTGCCTTAGTTCCCCTAAGGAAGCCCGGTTTGCAAACCAACATGAGCAAGTATTTTCTTTTTAAGATTTATTTTATTGATTTTTGACAGAGAGAAACAGACAGAGAGAAGGGGGAGGGCCCAGAGCAGTCTCCATAGTTGACAGCATTAGTTTTCCATATAGTTTCACTCCACAGGTGGGCACAGGGCTGCGCAGGGCAGTAACTGGGCCGGGAGCCTCCTGCATAGGCCCCAGCAAGAACTGAACTGGGGGCACACCCCAGCTCAGCATATGGTTCCACACGGGCTGGGGCCGGGATTCGATCCTCGGTCCCCGGGGCTTCAAAGTGAGCGCTTAACCCGCTGAGCCATCCCGGCTTCAGCAAGTATTTTCTTGATCCCGTTGGCGGCCATTATAATGACCAAATGCTGGTACTTACAGACAATTACAATGTTTGCCTGAATGATGAAATGGATTAAGAGAGGTCTCTAGTCCCAGAAAATCTCTCTTGAAAAGCCAAAGAAAATTACCATGGTGAAAGGAAGTGAGAAAGGGAGAGGTAGAGGGAGGGAGGGGAAGAGGGAAGGAAGGAAGGAAGGTTGATTTGACTTTAAGAAAAACAAATCCCACACACCTACTATAAGGTGACCAGATTTTAACATTGGTAAAGCGGGACACCATTGACCGGGGCGGGGAGGGGGTTCTTGATTAAAATGTGGTCTATCTCCCGCCGTTCCCTAGCTTGTCGTGCATTCTTTCCAAAAATCAAGACTCTTTTAAAATGCCATGGGACACAGGACAAATTGTTAAAAATCGGGACTGTCCCGCCAAAAGCGGGACGTCTGGTCACCCTAACCTACTAATTTCTCTCCTCTCTATCTTTATTTCTCTGCTTCCATGTCACAGAGAGACTTAGAAGTGGGCTGGAATGCAGGTTACAGAGAAAACGAGTAAGAAGAAAGGAAAAAATGAGAAAAAAGGAGAAAGGAGCCTCAGAGAAGAGGGAGAGAGTCCCAGCATTTTAAACCTAGAAAGGACTGCAGAGTCCATGTGGCCTAACTCCTCGTGTCACCAATGAAATATGAGCATTTCATTTGGCATTTAATACAAATCTGCTGGAAAAAAATGAAGCAATTGAGGTCGAAAGACATAGGTTAAGCGCCTTGTCTAGAGTTACAAAGCTAGCGAGTGTCAAAGCAGAGGCTAGAAGCCAGCCCACCTATCCAGTGACATCCCACCACCCGCTCTGCTCCCCCCCACCCCACCACACACCCCCCAGGGGGGCTGAGGAAGGAGGGAGAAGCAGGGGAGCAAGGGCAAGGGAGGGGACTGTGGGAGGGGGTGAGCTGAGGGGAAGGAGAGAAAGTAAATTTGTCTGTCAGCTGTGGGCCTCCCTGGTGACTTCCTTTTCCCTAAGCGAAAGAAAGTTTCACAGCCACTTCACCTACTGAATCTGAACTTCACAGTTGCCCCATCCCAACAGAGATTTCCACTTGGCCGGAGACCTGCCTAGACTGCACTGTGCCATGACCAGCTATGTGACCCGGGCAAGGGACTGCTTGACTCACTCACACGAACAGGTTGCATTTGGCTTAGTAACCACTTGTCCCTCGGAAGCTGGGTCCAGATCCTGCCTTCTGAAGCAGTTGGGCATTCCTAAAATTTCCCTTGTTCTAGAACAGAAGAACACATTAAAACAGAATCGGAGGCTTCTAAACAGAACTCTCAAGGGATTTGATTCCCAGTCCCTCCCTTGTTGTTTCTCCTAGACATTCAGGACTTGGAACAGGTTGTTGAAAAGGTCTCACATTCCCCTTTACTTCTCATCTCTAGAAAAGTCTCCAGGTTCAGAACTTTGGCACCAGAGTATGGTGCTGGAGGTCACACAGATCTGATTTCAAATGCAAGCTGCCACAGGGGTGTGTTACCATGGGGGCGGAGCTTACTCTCTCCAGTGCAATTTAGATAATAATAGCAACGTGGAAGGACTGTGAAGACAGTCCTTATTATCCTGTGTGACCCCAGTGCCTGGGAAACATCACGTGACTGACATATGTTGATTACAGTGTGGCTCAGGGGGGACAAATGAGACCTGTGTTTGAATCCTGGCATCTCGCTTTCCAGCACTGTGACCTTGGGCAAGTGACTTGAATTTTCTCTTCTCTGTATCATTGGATTAGATGTCCTCCTACATGTGAGGACAAATTGAGAGCATGCTTGTAGAACACTGAGCACAGAACCTGGCTCGCGATCAACATTCATTCTCATTATTTCCTAATGTCCTATCATTTCTTTGGGTACACTTCATTATCCTTGGGGCACAAGAATGTGGGCTTACCATCCTTGGCCAGAAACATCTGCACGTGGCAACATTCACACACTTGCCATCAACATCCTAACTGCACCACAGCTTCAGCTGGGCTCAGTGGGGAGAGCGGCGGGGTTTATGGGTCTGAAGGAGATGTTTGAAATATTGTAGGAGACTGTCAAGGAATACTTAAGCCCGCTCCGCCAAAGGGCCGTTCTTAATTTTCATCTTTCCTGCAAGTCAGAAAGATATATACTCTCCAAATAATGGCAGTTTCCTCATCCTGAAGTTATGGCAGCTTGGTGATACAATAAACAGCACCCTGTCATAAGAGCCGCATAAAACATGGTCTGACATTTCTTTCAAAGTAAGAAGAAACACGACTGCAGCCGACGACCTTTCTTGGAGGGCACAGCTGTTTTGTGTGGTTAGAGGGACCCATGGTTTCATACTTAGGGGCTACGATATATGACTGGCTTTTCACAAAGTGTTTCCATGAGAAATTACAGTACATTCTAAAGGCGAATGCCCATTCTGCTGTGTATGAGGCAGGAGGACTTTTTTTCTTCCTCAGGATGTTTTCCAAATGATATTGTGCCGAATACTTGTAATTAGAAATGTCTTTAGTATGTAAAGTGTAAGCGGCATCTAGAATACCGAATCGTCTTCTATTTCCTGGGGGGGTTTTAATTATAGGCCTTTGGTTGAGTTTGTGGGTCAGCACCTTTGAGGACCTTTGCATTTATGAGGAGTCACTCCCAGGATTTCTGTGGGGGGGACTGGAGGTCTGGGGGGAGGAGGGAGGGAGGATGTAAAATAGTCACTTTGTTAGAGATGGTAGGTCATTCCTATTTTCTCTAAAAATGTTTATTTCTATAACACGTTATTTGTGGAATACATTAAAATGGTCATGAAAAGGGAGTCTAAAATTTCTCATATTGCCTGTGTTGTGTCAGAGAGAAGGGGTGGTTTCTTTCTCTGCTTGTTTTCCAAATTATCTTTAACATGTTTGCTTTCCTTCATAATGAAATTAAAAAAGAAGGGTTACATCTCCATTTATTTCTGCTGAGTTTCCCGTAGGCATCAGTGGTTACTGAAAATAGTGCCGTGAAAGCCCTGGACGCCCCTCCCCGCCCCCAGTCTCTGTCCTCTAAATTAGAATAAGTCCTCTGAGACAGGAGTTGGCAGTCCCCCTGCAGGATGAGGGTGAAGCATAAGCCAATTACTGGCGGCCTTTCTGCCAATGCAGAAATGTGCCCCCCTCGCTCACATCCAAAACCCTGCTACTGACCTGCCACCAGCAGGATGCTGAGTGCACGTCCCACCAGAGTGGGAGATTTGTTCTGATTTATCTCTGCTCTCTCCCCTTGTCCCCTGTGTGACCAAAGCTGGACATATGCAGAATGGCCAGCTTAGTTTAGAAGTACACGCGGAGGCCCTGGAACCATTGACTTATTGGTAATTAGACCACACTGGTATTGAACCCATGACCTCAGCCTCATTAGAGCCGCATTCGGGCCAACTGAGTTGACCAGAAACAGATTCAGAACAGTGAGTGATAGAGGTCTTTGGGGCAGGGTCAAAAGCCTATTTACACTACCTAATATCATAAGTGGACTCTTACTCTACTAAGTTAAAGGAGCAGCAAGAGACGAAAGCGGCCATGTGGGTAGGTCACAGCTCTCTGCTTCGTATCTGTGCATTGGGTGGCAGTGCTCTCCTGGCCAACTTCCACCTTCCTGCAACTGGATCCCCATGTAACTCAGGGCATAAGAAAAAGAGGGACAAGTGGTTTAACAGACTCCCTCCCCCTGTCCAGTCGCTAACGGCCAACTGTGACAAAAACACCAGGGTGGAAGTCCATTACTTTCGGACTCATTTCCTTTAAACTGACACCTTTTGATTTTAAAATAGCCATGGTTAATCATTATTTTTACTGTTTGCTTTTCAAGAAGATCTGAAAACAGGTGGCTTGTCTTCATTTTGTGCAGACAAGGACGCAGTTCCCCAGAGGTGGGGCAGGATCAGTGGGAAAGGCAGGACACTGTGTGCTCAGTCAACACAATGGGACAGAATGCACTCCAACTCTAACAGACTGCTTTGATAGAGCTGCCATTTCAACTCAATGGAAAGAGAATGGGTTGCCTAGTAATGAGTAGCCACTTAGTCAAGGTAGAGTTCTGCTCCAGGCCACACCCAAAGTAAAGATTGATATGTGAGAATGAAACTTCACAGTTCAAAAAGATAATAAAGCAACTAAAAAAATTCTTCAAAGGCCTTTCTAAGTGTGCATAGAAATACAAAAACCATTACAAATATGGAATAATTTAACTCCATAAAAATTTATCACACAAACTTATGTATATCAAATACTAAATAACAGTAAAAGGCAAACGGGGAGACAATATTTTTGGTTCCTATGAAAGAGTTAATCACAAGATATGTGTGATGCATATGGAAGGTTTAATAAAAAGCATTTAGAAATCAATAAGAAAAAAACAAGTTAATAGAAAACAGGCAAAGAAAAATGAACATCACTTTACAGAAGTGTAAATGGCCAGTAAATCTATGAAAAAGATAATTAATGTTTCAGAAATGTCAAGAATTGGACATTAAAAAAAAAAGTTAATTTTTCTTTCAAACAATTAGTAAAGATAAAAATAAAAATGCCAGCAGAATTGCAAGTACTTTTTTGGATACAACTAGTGGCCATATAAATTGTTATAGCTTTTCTGGAAGGATATTGGCAATACAGAAGAAAAGTCTTAAAATTTTATTAGTGCTATAACCCAGAAATTCTACTTGTAGGAATCAAGCCAAAAGGAATAATCATGGTTATCTGCAAAGATTGTTATTAGTATGTTGATCAAAACATTTTTATAATAACTATTAATAAATATAGGAAAAAGCTGAAACTTTTTTTTTAATAGGGAAGCCACTAAATATACCATGATGTATGGTGTCTGATGGAATTTCATGTAACCTTAACATGTTATAGAAAAAAAATTTTGTATAGTTTATATCATAGAAAACTACCGTATTTTCCGGTGTATAAGACGACTTTTGAAACGAAAAAAAGTCAACCGAAAATCGGGGGTCGTCTTATACGCCAAGTATATCCTGAAAAACGTCTCGATATGCCGCTAAACGAATTTTCCAACTCGATCCCGAAAATCGTCTGGATATGCCGCTAAACGAATTTTCCAACTCGATCCACACCAATCACTGCAAGGCTGCTCGGACCGCCTCTCTAACTCAGCCGATCCAAGCAGGCTTTTTGTGCATGCAAATTATACATGTTCTGTACCCGAAGCTACACTG